>JAJJMA010018359.1:0-17372 GCA_023529015.1 Papaver nudicaule | reverse complement strand
CGGAGAAGTTGATGTCTTGACCAAAGGTATCATGACATTGGATTTGAATTTTGATTTGGGGAATTTGAAAGCTGTGTCTTTCATGATACCCCTCCATTCTTCATAAAACAATCTGGAGGTTCCTATGATAATACATTTTGACAAATAACAAATGCTATTAATTCTGTTTAAAAACTTCTTTCTATTATTTCTTGAAAACTTCCTTTCTGTTGTATTCAACCCTAGACTGTAGTGTGGTTCTCCCTTCTGATTTTACTACAGGGTAATTATGTTCTTGCTCGTAACTAAGACCCTTCCCCTTGTTTTGTTGGTTTCAGGGGATAATAATTTTGGGGATGATAGACTTTTATACGCTCACGGACAGCTGTGGCTTAACCGACACCATATCATGGGGAGAGCTGTAGGGTGAGGATCTTGCATTTAACACATTTTCTGTATTTCATGTTTTGGTAATTTTAACCGTTCTGATTGTGTGGGTATATTAACAATTTGGGTATTTGTTATGTCCAAGTAGATGGGTGAATACATCACTCATAAGTTTATTGTAGCCACTTTAGTCTTGTGCTAGTGTGACGCAGAAAGATGCTTCTGGAGACTAGCTTTGGAACATTGATGAGAGAGAGAAATTGGTGTAGATAGTGTAGTCATTTTTTGTTAAATGTCAAAAAGATGTTTATATACCTGTGTTACAACGATACGGTATCAGTGCGGTATCGGTGCGTCGTGTCCAGTACGCTACTATGACACGCCAACTTGAAAAACGATAATACGGGGACACGGTATGCACTATATTTTCAAATAGATATATTATATATAAGGTAGCGAACTTAACAACAAATACATACATGTATATATCATGATTGGCACATTTAAGATAAACTTAGCAAAATACTAGTATACATGTATGGTTAGTACAAAAAAAGGCACCACATAGCTATCCAGTATCTACTTATCTTCTTGGTGTCACAGAGTTGTAGCTATAGTTCTAGGCTTGTAGCTCAACTGTCAAGTGAACCACCGCATAGGGGTATAGTGTAACTAGGTACATTAAGGCCAGAATTTGTTTATTCAGAATATATATCCTATAACTCAACCATATTAGACGTATTAGTACGAGTGTCGGTGTCCATACGTACTCATACGCCAAAAAAATGAAATTTGCCGTGTCGTTGTAACACAGTTATTTACTGGCAAGTTCACCATCTTCCCACACTGTTAGATATGGTTCTAAGGCTTGTATAGCTCTGTATGTTGTCGCTATGATATGTCTATCAAATGATACAGTTTAAGAAATAGTATTTAGAATTTTGACAGCAGAGTTTTAATACTTGTCTTGATACAGTTGTTAATGTTTACTTTCTATTCAAATTTCTCTGGTAGGTTCTTACCGTATGTGGGCTGGGTGACCATTATCATGACAGAAAAACCGATCATCAAGGTTTGTTTTCTTGGAATACTTATCATGTGCATTAAATTTTTGTGATAGTATCGCCATCCTTTGATTCAGTTTTTTATTTTCAGCGCAGAATATATCTTTCATTGTACTGATGCTATATGATATTTTTTATGCTGATGGAAAATGTCACTCTCTCTTGCAGTACATACTTATTGGTGCCTTGGGGTTGCTTGTGGTAACAGCAAAGGACTAATAAGTGGAATCTTGTTTCTGTCTCTATGTCTACCAAGTGCTGTCACTTTTCTTCATATATCATCATGTTCTGTGAAGGAAAGTAGTTAGTTCTGGCTGTTGAAAAGAAATGATAGAAATATGTTTAACTAGTTAAACTAGAGTTGATGTAGTTTGAAAAATGCCACTTCTTTCTCTTGATCAAATAATTCTCTTGTAGTATGCAGTTATTCAATATATCAGAATTTTTTTGATCTTGTTGCTGGACGCCTGGACCTGCAAGCAAGCATTCAAATTTGGATACTTATTTAGTCCCTTGGATCGAGAAATAAAATTGACCAGAAGTGTTATAATTAGTTTGCAACCCAGAAGTTCCAATCTCAAAGTTGGGACTGCTGGATAGGGGTGAGCATGGACCGGATTGGTCCGGTTTTTTTAGCCCCATCCAGCATCCCATCCAATACTTGGCTGATGTTGGACATCCGTATCCAATCCAACATCCAATGGATGCATAGATGTACGGATTGGATGCGGATGATCCAATGGATTGGTGTTACAAAATTTACACTTAGATTTATAAGTTATCACACTAACAAAATACCTAACATACTAATAAGGCTATAATTATAAATGTACTACATAGAGAACAGTAAGTTCCCGTATTCCCTTCTTTTAGTCTACATAACATCATAGAAAGAAAGACCCAACATCATACATGTACCAGACCACCAGAGCTGTTTAAAAATTAAAAAAAAAAAAAAAAAAAATCTAAACAGAAAGTTCTGAAGACTGTAATTCCCTGTAACCCGCACCAACTTGAACATTGCACCTCAATCCAATATAACGACTTCTTCAACATTCTTTAGCACCTCCAAGGCTTCTGCACTAGCATAAAAAACCAAGTCAAATCAGTGAATGTTTGTTCTGTGCATATATAGGAATGACATTAAAGCCTATCAATTTGATAGTCGATGATATTGTATATATAATTGAAGGATCAAAACTGAGTTCTCTTGGCACATAGGTTTTATCTAGTGACCAATGATTTAGGATATTGCGGGAGTGGATTTGATTTTGGAATAAGTACTTCAACATCCTACGCGTTCATATGATGTAGGAAAATTCCTGAACTCTGGATAGTGGCCAACATGAACGCGTTCATATACAAGTACACAATTTCCTGAACTCGTATGCCACAGATGTGAACATGTTCATATCCAGCTGAGGCATAAAACTTCTTTTAAATCTCAGAACTCTTGTCCACTTGTTATTTGTTCACGAATTTTTCCGGTGAACCCTAATGCATGGTTCAACTTGTTGAGCCATTGCCTCTTGCTTCACTTGATCAAGGCGAGTCTTCTCACCACCTTAGGCTATACGCCAACGGGTTTGTCGAAGATTGAGTTGGACCTCCAACTAAGCCTATGGACTTTTCTAAGTTCGGAAACTTACTTGAGCCCTACTCAAGGTTGCTTAACTTTCAAGCAAAGCCTCCCTTGATGATCAATATAAATAGATGACCTCCTGCAAGATACACACCAATCCTCTACACATTTGTGTATCCTTGCATAAAGGTTGGTCGTCATCTCGAAGTCCTCTTTCTTGGACTACGAGTATTTGAAATACTTCACTTGAGGGTCGTAAAGTACATGTCAGAATTAGTATTCCTGATCATGTATCTTAGGTCGTTTGTTTTGTTGCGGTCAATTCAATCAATAAAGACTAAGTTGATAAAAGCTTCGTACGGCTACACTCGATGTTATAAGTCCTAGAAGCTTCATAACGCAATTCACGAACTGGGTCTGAAAAAAGTTCATCACGCGTTACGAGGTAAAACTTGTTAGGCTAGATCAATAAGCCCTAATTATATCGATGTCGATTTCCATTAACCTTGACTTTAAGTCTAAAGGAAATCACCTTTCGTATTCTTTGTTGAAAGACAAATCGAGTACAACTAGGCGTCCTGTTAGAGGCAGGGTAGCACTAGTCTTCACGAAGGGAAGTGGAGCAACTTCTAGGCATGTAAAGGACGTCATCTAGGGGAATCAAGTGCGTAGGTTTCTGCGGGAGCCAAGAGACGTAGGATTACAATAGTAGCTGAGTTTCTTGGAGGGTTAAATCAGTCTCGATCAAGGTTGAGTCGAACTTAGTTGATATTGGCTTTAGCGACAACCCATATACTTGGACTAGTAACAACCATGGGACTGGCAGGATCAAAAGTCGATTAGATAGAGCTCTTGTAAATAGCCTATGGTCCATTGTTTTCCCTGAGGCTACGTTACACCACCTTCACCAGAATGGCTCTGACCACACACCGATTATGCTCACCCTTTATAATAGTAAAGGAAGTAGAGGAAAAAATTGGAAGTTCTTTGAGTTTTGGTTATCTAACTCTTCTTGTTGTGAGGCAATCATGAATGCTTGGAAATCTAACACTGCAGGTTGAGCTGCTTATATTTTTGATGATAAATTTTCTAACACAAGAAGGGAGTTGTCTAAATGGAACAAGACAATTTTCGGGCATATTTAGACAACTATTTCAGATCAACAGGAAAAGCTTCACATACTTCAGACTCAAGATATCAATGGTAATAACCATCAAGAGGTTTTGAGAGTGGAGTCTGATATACAAAAATGGAATGAACTTGAAACAAGGATGATGAAACAAAATTCTGGTGATCACTTCTTCAAGCACGAAATATTTTCATATCAAAGCAAACCGAAGAAGAGCACGACTGAGAATTGATTCTCTTCAAAAGTCAGATGGTACTTGGTGTAATGATAGAAACAACGTAGAAGTCCTTCTTACAAGTCACTTCCTCAACATTAGTACCACCAAAAATCCTACAAGGAACTCTGATTTCTTAAGTCATATACTTTCTATAATCACAGTTAAAGATAATGAGAAGCTAATCAGTATTCCTTCTGATCAGGAGATTGTTGAAGCTTTTAAATCTATGGAAGCATGGACTTCACCAGGTCCCGATGGATTCCCACCTGGGTTTTATCAAACCCAATGGGACACGGTCAAAGATGATAACTGTAAGATGATCAAAAGTTTTTTTCACTCAGGTTTTCTGCTTAGAAAGTTGAACAAGACAAGATCCTCTCTTATTCCTAAGATGAAAACTGCTCATAAGCCGGAAGACTATAGGTCTATTGCACTATGCAATACTTCCTATAAGCCGATATCCAAAATACTTCAAAGAAGAATGAAAACTCACATTGATAAAATTATTTTTCCTATGCAGGCAGCCTATGTTCCGGGTAGGTTGATTTCCGAGAACATTATCATGGTGCAAGAAATTGTTCACACAATGAAAAGATCTCAAGCTAAGGAGGGTATCATGGCACTAAAAATGGACATGTCTAAGGCATTCGATAGGCTTGAATGGTCAATCCTGATGGATATACTACATAAATTTGGTTTTTGTGAAAAGTGGTGTTCACTTATTTTTCAATGTGTTAGTACAACTCAGGTGGAGGTAATGCTAAATGGTTCACCCTGCAAACCCTTTCAACCAACAAGGGGCTTAAGGAAAGGTGACCCATTGTCACCTTACCTCTTTATCTTAGTTATGGAATCATTCTCTAGAAAGATGGCTCATTGTGAAGAAACTTGTCAATTAACAAGAGTTAGAATAGCTAGAGCAGCACCAAGAGTTAACCACTTGTTTTTTTGCAGACGACTGTCTCTTGTTCTGCAAAGCTAATCAGTTACAAGCAAATAAACTACTGGAGGTAATTGATGAATTCTCTTCATGCTCAGGGCAGATGATCACAACAAGTCATCGGTGTATTTTAGTAACAAAGTGGAAACTTCAAACCGAGACTTGCTTGTTGGGCTACTAAAAGTAAATCAAATGGAACTTAAAGAAAAATATCTAGGTTTGCCATTCTTCATTGATAGAAACAAGAAAATCCCATTCTCCAATTTAATAGAGAAGGTGAACTCAAGATTTGAATCATGGAAAGAAAACAGTTTTGCTGAAGCTGGTAGAGTTGTGAGGGTAAAACATGTATTAAATTTTATTCTTGTTCATCATATGACGAGTTTTAAGCTTCCAGTTGATATTATCTCAGGTATGAATTCTGCTCAATCTAGATTTCTGAGAAACAAGAAAACTAATAAGGGGCTTCACTATATGCCATGGCATAAGCTTTGCAGACACAAGCTCGATGGTGGTTTAGGTTTTAGGGACATGCATGTCTTCAACAGAGCTTTACTTGCAAAGTCAGGATGGCGGTTATACACGAGAAGGGATGACATGTGGGCTAAATCATTGGAAGCTAAATACTTCCCATAGGTGATGTTTTCAGTGCGGCAGAGAAAGAAAATTCATCATGGAGTTGGAAGAGTATAAGCTCGGAGTTAAAATTTATCAAAGAAAACAGTTGCTGGCAAGTTGGGCATGGAATAACCATCAAAACATGGTTTGATAAGTGGATACCGGGTCTTTCTAATCCACCATTTCCCTCCCTTAATGCTAATATAACTCACCAATTCGATACAATCAATACACTCTTTAATTCTCAAGGCAAACTGGAACCATGAACTTCTATTCCAACTTTTCTCTCCCAGCGATGTTAGGCGTATACTTCAAATTTTTATTCATCCCTCCCAAGAGGACAAGCTAGTCTGGCTATTAGAGAAGAATGACTCTTTTTCAGTCAAATCAGCTTATAAAAAGATGTATGAGCAGCAACTACAATCACAATATATTGATCCAGATATGAAGAAAGTTTGGTGTCAGCTGTGGAAGCTACCTGCATTACCAAGAGTGCAACTTTTCTTATAGAAATGCCTGAATAATAAACTCTCTACAAGAGAGAATATCTTATACTTTCAAAGACATTGACACCAGCTTTCTGATGGGCTGCAGTGAAGTAGAAAGTGCAACTCATATCTTAAAAACCTGCAACTACTCAAGAGCTACTTGGCATGCCCTTAAGGGGTTGCATTCATGCTGTCAACGTTCTATTAAGTAGTGGATATTATCTTGGTTCTCAGATACTGCAAATGGTCTTATTTCTGGTAAAGAGGTAGCCAATAGAGCGAAAGTAGCATGGAGCTTATGGACTGAAAGATGTGACATTGTTCATCAAAATAAGCACCTGAACTTTATTGAGAAAACCAAAGTCTTTTTGTCTGATTATTCAATATCGATTACTAGTACTCATCCTTCATCTTCTTGCAGGGTTCATAGAGATAATTTAGCCTGGATTCCTCCAGTTGGAATGCATTAACATTTAATAATGATGGTAGCTTTTAAAAGGTTCATATGAATGGAGGTATTAGACTGATCATACGGAATTTTGCAGGTGAAACCAAGGGAACGAAGTGCATCTTCATCAGAGATGCACTAAATGCAGAGCATGCAGAGTGTTTGGCTTTAAAGGAGGTAGTGTTGTGGGCTATGCATTGGAGCATGCTAACTTCGAGCTAGACTCTCAACTGGTGGTAAACACAGTTGCAAGAGGGAGACTCAACATCGACTGGAGGATCCAACATCATGTAACTGATATCATTTCTGTTTTTAATCATTTCAAATCCTGGAAATGTTATTACGTTCCCAAGGAAAGGAATAAAGTAGCGGATATTCTTTCAAAAGTTTCTAGAGTGGAAAAACTCACTAAAGAATGGAGCAATTTCATTCCTAATTGTATCAGAAACCAACTTCTCTTAGAACAAAATTCTGTAACAGTTTCCACTGAGTAATGCAATATTTTTCCAGTAAAAAAACAATTAAAAAAAGGTTGAGAAAACGTGAATCGTAGAGTGAATCATTTTTCATTTTTGAGTATCGAATCGTACACAGTGACACGTGAATCGAAGATTCATGGTTGACTTTTAACTCGTATATGTGCGTATAAATTTCATATATATTTATATATTATTGTCGTGAATGCGTTAGTAAGATATTAAGATGCAATAATTCCAATTTTTTCAATTGTTATACAAATAAAACTCATGTTAAAAACCTTATAAATATATAACAAGTTCATTTCTATCAGTAGAATTGAGCGCGGTTCAGTTGTTCTTGGTACCACAACCTGACCTGGAGTTCCAGAGTTCGAATCCTTCCGCCCACAATTATTTTTTCAAAACCTTAAACCATGCCTGACTTAGTTGACTAGTCATGAATCGTCGACTAAACGTCAACATTCACAGTTCTGGGTCATTTCGGTTCAATAGAACGAGGCGTTTCGCTTGAGTGGTTTTCTGAGTCGACTCGTACGATTCAACTCGTCAATCGTACGAGTTTCTCAACCATGGTCTCAATACATTCCAGTCTGAAGTCTGATAGTAGAATATCGCCTGTATTCGCTTAATACTGTGTGTGTTCAAATCTGGACTAGGACCCGGGGTTTTTCTGATGATTGTGGTTTTCTCGTTAACAAAACTTCTTGTGTCGTGCATTACTTTTATCTTCCGCATTATATTTATATTTATATATAATATTTAAAGTATTGCATAGCTTGATTATTGATTAATAACTTGTCATGAACCAGTCACGACGATTCAATATCAAGGATAGTAACTCTTGATTCCGAAGAATCAAGCCTGTAGTAACTCTTGAATCCGAGGGATTCAAGCCTCTGTGTTCAAAGAACGCAGCCTGAAGAACAAATGTTCTTTAGAGTTTTTGATTAATTTTGGATAAGATTTCAATTACATAACCTGAGATTATATAGCTAAATCTCACAGACTCCATCCTACGGCTATAATGCCAACACGTGGCTAAATCCCACACTCTTTTACAATAGATGATTACACCCATCACAATGCTAAGGGATAACCCCAAGACTCTCACTAAGGGCACCACCACTCCTACCCGGGTACATGACATTCCACCCCCCTTGAAAACATCCTTGTCCTCAAGGATGAGTGTGAGGAACTCCAACACGAATGTCCAACAAACATCAGCCGCTACCTCCTCAGAAGCAGTGTAGAAGTAAAACAAGAGCTGTGGAATTTGTAGTGGACGATCGGCCTCCAACTGGTTGTCATAGAAGTCAAGCCCAGCAGTCGCAATGCCCATTAAAAACCTTATGAGGCCCTTGTACACTTCAAACCCAGGCCCAATACTCCTCTTATCCCACTCCTGCTCGTAATCCATTCCTGTATCAAGCAACTGGTACTTCCACCTCAAATATCCCACCAACCTTAGTATGTCTGGAATTCGAATCATTGTTGCACCAAGTTCTTCTTTATTTTCACTACTCGCACCCTTTGCTTCTAGACTTTGACCACAAATTAAACCCTCAGCTGTAAGTTGTGAGCTAGCCTTTAGCTGACCAGCAGTAAAAGCCATAAAGATGAATTCCTCCCAGCCATGTTCACCTGTCAGTTCAGTCCTTCTGCGACCCACCACCAGTACAATATTCTGCATGTTAACTGACTCCCTCAACTTTTCTTTAGAGTTCAGGTTGTCCCTTTTCCTCGCCTGTGTTGCCCCCAGGAATTTGCCAGTAGTAACACATTTGACTGTAACCCATAAGTTAACCATATAGTTGCTCAAAAACTTGGCCACAGACCTTCACTTCACCTGAGAGTACTATGAGAAAAGTTGAGACGAAGACTTCTGTGAAACTGGATCTTGTCGCGGTGCCGCTAAAAAACTCAACTTGCTCCAGAATATATACAAGCACACCATCCATCCCATCCAGAGTTGAAGCCAATTTCCACTGGATCTTGTTCCCAGCTAAGCACACCATACATACTGCAGTCCTTGGCCAATTCCAGCTCATCATTTGCTGAATCAAATGCACAAAAATCATGGCCTGAGTTCCCAACATCTTCTGAATGTTACTACCCTTCCAATTCCAAAGTTGAGTCCACCAAGTACATTCCAGATAAATTTTCCAACTCAAATGAGTGGTATCATGAAGCAAAAATCAGATACTCAGAACTTGGTTGTAATCAGAAAGAAGATAAAGGATAGATTTAAACGGCTGTAAACATCCCCATCTGGACTGCAACTCTGTCACTAAACCGGAGAGGCAAAACTAATTTTTAACAAAGACTGAAATGGAAATAGGAACTATCAGCAAATACTGAGTCCCCCTCAAAAGATCTGACTTCTTCTCGCATAATAAGGCTTTTCGCTATTGTGTGAGTTGAAAAGTACACCAAGGTAAAACCCCGACCAACCCAAGTAACAATTACCACCCTCCATAACCCAGTTGGAAGTAATTTATATTTCCATCTCAAGAATTCCACCAAAATATTGTTATCCCCATACCATAATACATGACAAAAGAGACCCAAAGACTTTAGTTCAATGGTGTTTAGATGACTGATAGATGAAGCTGTATTGGAGATAAGCACTTGAACATATCCAACATTTCCCAACTGTAGCATTGTATCAAACAACTTCTCAGCATCTTTAAGGTTATCACCTTTACTTAACAGAGAGTCAGTGGAGAATGGAGGCCATGAGTGTACATGAAACCCATGTTTGTAAATCAACTCTTGAACAAGTTTTCTATTCCTCCCTGGCTTAGCAATGAACAACTGAAAACCACCATTCAAATGAATTCGGAAAACCTCTAGTGATGGCAGAGAAAGAACTTGCTGCAAAGTTTTTCCATGATCAAGCAATGTTGCATACAGCTTTTGTACCTCTCTAGGGTCACTGACCCGTTTTCCCTTATCAAATAAGGAACAAGTAAAAATGAAGTACAAATAGAAACGACCATTTCCACACAAATTTCTCCCAACACTCACAGGCAATTCACCCAGTAGTATCCATTTGAGCTTCTCCCCAGATACTTGCAACTCCTTCTCATTTCCATACCCCTCTCCAAAATTTATTTGAATACACAATTTACCCAAGGAAATTGCACACCTCCCTCTATCAAACAACCAATGACCACCAACAAACTTTCTGCTGTAATCATCCAGGGAAACTGGATACACCCCTTGAAGCCTTTTAATAAACACTTCAGGTGCTTTCCCACCTTCATCCATAGAGATCAACAACAACACATGAACCCTATCTCTCTCTAGCATTTCCACAAACAGTTTGTTGCCAACTCTCATTCTTGCATCATAAACACCCAGAGCAACATTAGAATGTACAAAATAAGAATCTGATACATACCCACCCTTCTGAATTGATTGAATAATAGACTTATCATAAGTAATCGATGAAATAGTTTTATTCTTACCTCGATCGAACAACACTCTAGTATCATCAATAGAAAGAGGAAAACAATTTCCCAACAGTGGAACGTTGTTTCTCTGGTAATAATCATTAGAATCACTGACCGTGAAATAATTCACCATTTCCGTCGTTCCCCGATTCGTCCTGGAGGAGTGATTTGAATCGGATTTCCCCCTTTCTTTGTCTTGAGAATTAAACCCACCCACTGAATCTCCATTCTCTTCAAAGAAGTAAGAAGGGATATCAAAATTGTAGAATAATCTCTTTCTTCAAATAAAAATGGAGGAATTAATTCTAGGGCTTCCTCATAATCAGATGAAATTTCTTTCACTTTGATAGGAGCTGGATAAGATAAATCAAAATGTCTCATATTATAGTATTTGACAAATTTTTCAATTGCCTTATCTAACAATTTTGACCACTTCCGGAAGAAAAAATCCCGATCTGGAGAATCAGAAATCTTCCAATTCTCGTACTCTTCTCTGCAATTCATCATATCATCATCTGCTAACCTACACAATTTTCTTATTGGTACTAATTTTCCATTAAATTGTACCCATACTTCCTCTTGTGAATCCATTGCACCACTTCCCATGGAAAGAACG
Source organism: Papaver nudicaule (assembly GCA_023529015.1). Taxonomy (NCBI): domain Eukaryota; kingdom Viridiplantae; phylum Streptophyta; class Magnoliopsida; order Ranunculales; family Papaveraceae; genus Papaver; species Papaver nudicaule. The sequence continues at coordinate 5,970 of JAJJMA010018359.1, read as the reverse complement.
ACTCTAGATACCAAATGTCATGAACCAGTCACGACGATTCAATATCAAGGATAATAACTCTTGATTCCGAAGAATCAAGCCTGTAGTAACTCTTAAATCCGAGGGATTCAAGCCTCTGTGTTCAAAGAACGCAACCTGAAGAACAAATGTTCTTTAGAGTTTTTGATTAATTTTGGATAAGATTTCAATTACAGAACCTGAGATTATATAGCTAAATCTCACAGATTCTATCTTACGGCTATAATGCCAACACGTGGCTAAATCCCACACTCTCTTACAATAAATGATTACACCCATCACAATGCTAAGGGCTAACCCCAAGACTCTCACTAAGGGCACCACCACTCCTACCCGGGTACATGACATAACTCTTGAGAAAACTCGGGTTGTTACTTAAATATTGATTTGTGTGATCGTTCAAGTAACCTAATCTACTAGGTTCACGAATTCAAAAGGTGGTGGTGTACTTGGTATGCCCTCTTTTTCAATTGGTATCAGAGCAGGGAAACACTTAAAAAGACGTAACTGTTTGTGCTTGACTAATTCGTGAACCATGAGGAATCCATGGTTTGACATGAATTCTGACCTAGAATCTATCTCAGATGAATCCTCTACTTCATGAATTGAGTTTATCAATTCTCTATGTTATACTAAACAAAGATTGATAAACAAAGTCGAAGGACTTTTACACGAACTGCACAATGAGGAGAGTTTGTTAAGAAAAGAAAGAAATCCTTGAAAAATTAGATGAGCAAATAAACCAAAAAAATTTCTTCTTGGAAAACTTTAAGACTATAAGTCAGCTCATGTTGAAATCCAAAAGGACGGAACTATTGAATCTTCTTTATATTTAAAATCTAATTTCAACAAGGATTACTATCGCCATGATACTAGACATGGAATTGGTTTGAAATTACAATCTGTTAATCCTAGTTCGATAACGTCTTGCACTTTTTGTGGTCTTAATGATCATGTCCATCACTCGTGTGAACTTTTTAGAGAAAAGATCTCTCTTGTTCCAAATCTCCATAAAGGGCAAAATATCTTTGGTCTAGCTTAATTATCACCATCAATTCTCTAGTTGGCAACGAATATTGTCTATGGGCGTTAGCTTTAAAGTCTACATCACCGTTTCAGTGGTTTCTTGACAGCGTTTGCAGTGGGCATATGACCGGAGATTTGTCCTGGTTCGTAAGAGTTGATGAATTTAAAGGAGAACCAATTACTTTTGGAGATGGGAGTTGTTGTTATATTAGCAAAAAAGGGTACTATAAAGCTTCCTGGAATTTCTGAAATCCATGATGTCGTCTACATCAAAGGTATGACTGGAAATCTACTATTTGTTAGTCAAATTTGTGACAAAGTTTATAAGGTAGTCTACGGTATTGATAGATGTGACATTGAAGACAAGTCAGAAAATACAGTTTTCTCTGGTTTTCCCAGATCTAATAACTTTAACCTTCTTGATATCAAATTAAACCTATGGTGTATTTGACTAAAATTGAATCAACACATTTATGGCATGAACGATTTGGTCACATCAACTATCGTTTACTTAGTAAAATAATCAATAAAGAACTCGTGAGGGGACTTCCTAAGATTAATGCTAATGTGGATGGTGTATGTGGTGCCTGTCAAAAGGAAACAAACTAGAACTCTACACAAAATATCACGTGATATCGCCACTAAAGCACCCCTAAATCTAATTCACATGGATCTTTTTGGACCAATGCAACATGCTACTGTTGTAGGAAGAAATATGCCTTAGTAATGGTTGATGACTACACCAGATTCACCTGGGTTGCCATATTAAAACACAAAAATGACACCCTAGAAGAGATTAAGATTATTTTGAATAGAATCCAGAACGAACAAGGTCGCAAACTTTAAAAAATTAGGAGCGATTGAGGCACAAAATTCAAAGAAACTAAAGTATTTGAGTTCGGTGACGAACTGGTATAATTCAACAATTTTCTGCACATATCACTCCTCAAGCCAATGGTGTTGCAGAAAGGAAAAAAATAAATATTCGGGAAATGGCTAGAGTGATGCTCCATAATAAAGATCGTCCTCAAAAATTCTGGAAGAAGCTGTCTTTACTGCCTGATATCTCATCAACAGAGTAAACTAAAGGTATTGAACCTCAAACACTCTGTAGGAACTGTGGTATGGGAAGAAACTCAACTTAGGGTATCTTCGTGTATTTAGAAGTAAGTGTTATATACTTAAGGACAGGGAACAAAGAGGGAAGTTTGATTCAAAAAGCGGCAAAGGGATATTCTTAGGATACGCTTCTGACAACAGAGGTTTTAGAGTATTCAACACTCGTACCCAAGTAATGACGGAATAAAAAAAAATGTAATTATTGATGATGTCACTGATTTTCACACAATAACCACATCCCTGCTGAACTGCCACCATCTGAAGTCGTTTCGAAACCTAAACCCACTTCTCCATCTGTTGATGTAGTACCTACAGAAACAGATCTTGATCCTAATGATGAAGAAATTTGTTCAAAGGAATAAGAAACCAAGGAGTCTGAAACTGAGGAACCGCCGGTTGTCAAGCCACCTAAATGGTTCACAAGGGATCACACACGTGGTGAAATTATAGGGAAAACTCCAAATATAATGACTAGAAGTCACGCCAGAAATACTTGTAATTATACTTGCTACTTGTCGTCTATTGAACCCAAAAACGTCGATGAAGCTCTGAAAGATCCTTCTTGGGTTAATGTTATTCATGCAAAGTTAAATGAATTCGTTAAACAAGAAGTGTGGAATCTTGTCCCACGACCTAAGGACATCAATGTTGTGGGTACAAAATGGATATTTAAAAACAAGTCAGATGAATTTGGAGTTGTTATCCGAATAAAGCCAGACTTGTTGCTCAAGGGTATTCTCAAATCGAAGGAATCTACTTTGATGAGACCTTTGCACCCATTGCAAGACTTGAGTCCATACGGCTACTGTTAGCACATGCTTTCTTACTTAAGATCAAACTCTACCATATGGATATAAAGTTTGCGTTCTTGAATGGAGATCTTAAAGAAGAAGTATATGTTGCACAACCCAAAGGATTTGAAAATATCAAGTTTCAGGACCATGTATCCAAGCTTGAAAAAGCTTTATATGGACTGAAACACGCACCAAGAGCTTGGTTTGAAAAATTAACTTAATCTCTTCTTGCCAAAGGATTTTCAAGAGGAAGAGTAAACGAAACTCTCTTCATCCAAAGAATTAACAAGCATGTCGTTATTGCACAATCTATGTTGACGACATCATCTTTGGAGCTACATCTCAAATACTCGCCAAAGAGTTCGAAGATTCCATGTGCAAGGAATTTAGAACTAGTAATTTTGGTGAACTAAGATTTTTCTTAGGTCTTCAAATTCAACAACATGAAGACTGGATATATATTTCACAGGAGAAGTATGCATGCGATATAGTAAAAAAAATTTGGCTTAAAAAGTACTTCATCGAAGAGAACACCCATGGCAACAACGGGAAAATTCAAGCATGCATGATCCAACTAGAATCAAAGTTGATCAAAAGCTCTATGATCGTTGTTTTCTCTACCTAACATCAACCAGACCTGACATTGCCTACAGTGTTGGATGTTGTTAAAGATATCAAGCATACCCTAGAGAATCTCATCTCAATGCAGTAAAAAGGATTTTGCGCTATGTGAACAGTACCGACAAGTATGGTCTTATGTATTCTTTTGAAACTAACACCAAACTTTTAACATTTTCTGTTGCAGATTGGGATGGATGCGCAGACGATAGAAAAAGCACCTCCGGCGGATGTTTTATGTGGGAAATAATCTTGTAGCTTGGCACATCAAGAAGCAAAACTCACAATCTTTTTCATGAACGCGCGCTCATATCCAGCTAAGACATAAAACTTCTTTTAAGTCTCAGAACTCTTGTCCACCCGTTAGTCTTTTGTGTTCACGTATTTTTCCGGCGAACCTTAATGCATGGTTCAACTTGTTGAGCCATTGACTTTTCTTTCACTTGATCAAGGTGAGTCTTCTCACCATCTTAGGCTATACGCCAACGGCTTTGTATAAGATTGAGTTGGACCTACAAGTAAGCCTATGGACTTTTCTAAGTTCGGAAACTTACTTGAGCCCTACTCAAAGTTGCTTAACTATCAAGCAAAGCCTCCCTTAATGGATATAAATAGATGACCTCCTGCAAGATACAAACCAATCCTCCACATACATGTATATCCTTGCATAAAGGTTGGTCGTCATCTCGAAGTCCTTTTTCTTGGACTACGACTATTTGAAAGACTTTACTTTAGTATCATGAAGCAGAAGTCGGAATTAATATTCTTGATCTTGTATCATAGGTCGATTGTTTTGTTGCGATCAATTCAATCAATAAACACCAAAGATTTGATAAAAGCTTTGTACTGATGCATTCAGTGTTATAAGTCCTAGAAGCTCTATAACGCAATTCACGAACTAGGTCTTGCATCAAGTTTGTCACGCTTTACGAGGTAAAACTAGTTAGGCTAGATCAATAAGCCCTAATTAGTATATATATTTCCATTAACCTTGACTTTAAGTCTAAAGGAAATCACCTTTTGTATTCTTTGTTGAAAGAAAAATCGAGTACAACCAGGCGTCCTGTAAGAGGCAGGGTAGCGCTAGTCTTCACGAAGGGAAGTGGAACAACTCCTGGTCCTGTAAAGGATGTCAGCTAGGGGAATCAAGTGTGTGTGTTTATGCGGGACCAACAGACGTAGGATTGCAACGGTAGCTGAGTTGCTTAGAAGGTTAATTCAGTCTCAATATATTCAAGTGAAGTCTGATAGTAGGCTAGCGTTTGTATTCAAATCTGGACTAGGTCCCGGGGGTTCTCTGGTGATTGTGGTTTCCTCGTTAACAAAACTTCTTGTGTCGTGCATTACTTTTATCTTCCGCATTATATTTATACATAATTAAAGTATTGCATAATCTGATTGTTGATTAATAACTCTTGAGACAACTCGAGTTGTTACTTGAATATTGATTTGTGAGATCGTCCAAGTAACCTAATCAACTAGGTTCACGAATTCAAAATTTGGTGGTGTACTTGGTATCCCATCCTTTTCATCAATTGTGCATGTATAATAACTACTTCTTCAAAAAATGAACTACTAGTGACATAGGAAGTGGCAAAGAATCTTAATGTAGCCTCATAAAAAGTCTTTAGAAACTGAATAAACGCATGAGCAATTTCCCAGTTATACAATGTAGGCCATACCTTTGGAATTGCAATTTATCTGTTTGCAGGTTGATTGACATCTCTTGCAGGAGAAGGATTAAGAAAGTCAAATGCATACCTTGTTTCCAAAAAAAAGTTGAAGACTGCCTCATATCTTTCGGCTGAAAGCAACATCTTGTAGGTTGAATTCCACCTTGTACTAATATCTAAGCACAAAAATCTAAATTAATCAATCTTGTCCTTCTCTGCACATGCTTTAAACTTTAGCGGTCTAGCCGCTGAGGCTCTTACAAACTTGAATGTTGCACGGATCCGACTAATTGATTCAACATGAGTGTCCATGCACTCTTTCATTACTAAAAAAAGGATGTGTGTTGCACACCTAAGATGCATGTGCCTCCCATTCAAAACGGTTGCCTTCCAACTAACAACTCTCTTATACAGATACGACACATTAACTTCATTTGCAGAAGCATTATCGACAGTAACGGTGAATACCTAACACAATCAGAAAATATTGGTTAATAGATATATACAATCACAGTAAACAAATTCACATCTTCTCACTAGTAAGCTACTAGGTATTCAAAACCTAACACAATCAGATAAATATAACAAAAGATATAAAAGATAAAAAAGAATATAAAAGAATACTTTAATAGAAGATACAAAAGAATATTTGAATACTTTCTCAATCTTCCATTGTAAGAGACATGCCTCAATAGTTTTGCCTACCGTAATCTGTAACAATT
>JAJJMA010018344.1:92340-104999 GCA_023529015.1 Papaver nudicaule | reverse complement strand
CGCGCCAAATTGGCCTATTGATGTCTTTCGTCTCCTTGCGCACTGAAACAAATATTTCTCATCGTAGTTTATGCAAGCATCAGTTAATCAAAATAAAAAAATTGCGTTAATACCATACTGTGGACAAAAAAAGTAACCAACGTCTTACCTCATTAATTTTCTGTAACTCCAAAATCAATTCGCTAATAAAGAAGACCACATGTGTGCTGATAAGTTAACCGTGGTGACCTTTACAATGTTTTCCGTTTTTGAAAGATCGGCACTTTATTAAATCTGGCTATTTTGGGGACAAGCATGTTCTAAGGGGGGCGAAATCTGAGAATCCTAGCCCATCCTAGTTTACAAGGGGTGAATAATTATAATTAACTTATTCTAATCGGTTATAAATTCTAATTAACCTTAAATTTTTCATCCACCAATTCTCCCTCTCAATTTCAATTACAAAATTAAACTCCTCCCACTTCCCCTACTCTTACTCCTCCATTAATCAGAACACCGAACCAACGAACCGGATCAAGAACCGAACCTCCGAACTTGGCTAGACCGAACTTGACGTTTTCCTGTGACTACTTCTGTCACACTTTCTGATGCCTCTATTGCTTGTACTGGGGCGTTTTCTGATGTGCCTTCTCACGCATAGTTCCAGCACTTTTGAATCTTAAACTGCTGCAGACCGAACGTCTAAGCAGCAGTTTCCACGAACTCGAATACCTGATTTCCTTGCGATACATTGCAGTCGATCTTTTTCAAGCATGACGATTTCTGTCATATTTTTTAAACGATATTTCCTGCTATCCTCCATGGCTGTTTTCTGGATCTTTCCATACAACAGTTTCTGGTGAACTTCGAACACGACACTGTTACAGATCGAACGTCCCGGTAACAGTTTCAGCAACCCTGAAATCTCGAACTCTTCAAACGATACAGCACAGTAGCCCTTTCAAGATAATCTGATTGCTGTCTGCCAGGCAGATCGATCTATTCACGCCATGACGATTTCCAGCAGCTGCATCCCGATCTCGAACACGAACATGATTTTTTCTGCAAACTTAATTCTGTGGGAACACGCAATTCTTTCTCTCGTTGTCCCCTTAGTCGGCGCCAATGATTCTACGGGAATAAATTCTCATACAAATCACGAATATTGAAGATGATGATGTAAAACATGTATAAACAGGAAAATAAATAAGACACAGATTTTACGTGGTTCGACACTGTTATGCCTACATCCACGGGCGAATCCCCTTGGGGAGCGATTCTTTATTGATTATCATGATACAATGAGTTTAGGGTTTTGGAGATGAGGGGACAGATTTCTAGGGTTGCCATCTTGTGGTTGATTTCTGTGTGGAGGAATTGGGATCCTTTTCTTGGCCTTTGTCCCCTCTATATATATATAGTTACAAATATCAATTCTACCCTAATTATGATTCTACAAGTAACTTGGGCAGCAAGGCTTCTGGAAACTTCTGGAACCTTCCTCTGGCTCTCCAAAACTGGTTCCGGCCCAGTCCGTACGGAATAGTTGACTTGACTGACAGTTGACTTTGGCTTTGACCGATAGTTGACTTTGACCAACTTTGACCGATAGTTGACTTTGACCAAATTCGGTCAACAGTTGATTTCGACCCTCCTTGACCAGCAACTGACTTTGACCGACTCCGGTCAACAGTTGACTTTGACCATCTTTGACCAGTGGTTGACTTCCCCCTGTTGACTGTTGACAATATGGACTGCTGGACTGGGCTGACAGGATGAATGGCAGGTTGGCTAACTGGGCTGGCAGTTTGAGCTTATAGCTAGGCGGTCTCCAAAAAGGGTATTCTGGTCCAAACTGTGGCAATTTTAGCCATGGTACAAACAAACGTCTAAGCATTTTATCTTCTACGTTACATTTCCAAACTCAAATGCACTAATTGTGTTAAAAAGGTTGTGAAAAAATACCAATATTAGGAAGTGTATGGTGAGTGTCTAAAAACCAAGCCCATCAACTAAATTGGAACGGAGGGAGTATTATAAAGACTCAAGTATATGAAACTATGAAGCTAGGAAAACTAGTTCAGGGAGCTTGAAAAGCATTATCAAAGGGAGAGATGTTATTAAAGAGTGTTTAAGATAGAATATAGGGAATGTTAATGATGTAGACTTGTGGAGAGATACTTGGATGTCTGATCTACCTTTATCTGCACTAACCAATACTGATATTCTTTCTTTGCCAAATCTGAAAGTCAGGGACATCATGGATCAGCCAAACAGATGCTGGAATCTGACATCTATTGAAGAGTTCATCTCAACTCAAGTTGCAGATAAAATCAAAGATATTCTAGTGTCTGGGAGTGTAGCAAACTCTGACAGAATAAGGTGGGCATGCAGTAAAAGTGGTGATATCACTGTGAAGGAGGCTTATAGTTACTTGATTAAAAGGAAAATGGGAGATCCAATTCCTGACACAAATTGGAGATACTTGTGGAGTATGAAATGTCCACAGAAGATCAAACATTTCTTATGGTTGTTAGGTCATAATAGACTTAACCTTAATGAATCACTTTACAGGAAACATATTGGAACACTCCCAGGATGTATGCTATGTCATAAGGACTTTGAAACTGCAACTCACTTGTTTACTTCTTGTAGCGCAGTTATGCCTTTATGGAGGAAGTTCAAAGAGTGGATTGGTTTCTCACCAAGCCCCACTGTTATTGATCCAGAAGTGTTAATAAAATGGAGCCAACATACAAGACTAATTGGAGGAGTACAGTGACAAACTATCTTTCCTTTTGTCATGTGGTTTATTTGGAGAGGAAGAAATGAGTTTGTTTTCAGAAACACCAAATTTCATCCTTTTCGAGTTCTTGCTAGAGCTCTGCGGGAAGCTAGAGAATTTCACAGTGTAGTTGTGTGTAAAGCTAGTGAAGTCCAGAGAACCCAGGAAGTACTTATACATTGGAGTTTTTCGACTGCTGGAAGAGTCAAGCTAAATATTGATGGAGCCTCTAATATTCATGGGATGGCCGGTATTGGTGGAGTGATCAAAGGAGATAGCGGTGAATTTCTTAGTTGTTATGCAAATCATATCTTCAAAAATGACAATAATGTTGCAGAAGTCTGGGCTATTCGCAGTGGTCTGATTTTGGCAAAGCATCGAAATTTCAATCATATCGAAGTGGAGACGGATTCTACATATGCAATTCAATTGTGCAACAATGAAGTTCAAATTCCATGGGAATGCAAGCTCTCTTGAGTGACATTGAAGAACTGAAGAAGTGCTTTGAGTTTGTCTCTTTTAAACAGGTGTACAGGGAAGCGAACATGGTGGCTAATACCCTTGCTAAGGGGGGGCGGCAAGAGAGCTGGACGGAAGGTAGATTTCTCAACCACCGGAAGCTATAAGACTGTTTTTACATGTTGATTTAGTAGGAAGGACTATACCTAGAGTTGTTAATGTTTTAGTTTAGTTTTTTTCAGGCTCAGGCCAGTGTAGCAAAAAATAAATAATAATAAATAAATAAATAAATTCACGACAATAACCTATAAAATATATATATATATATATATATATACTAGTCGGCAACCCGTGCTACGCACCGGGTAGGGATGATTGTTATTGTTATGGTGTGGCGGGGCTCCGCCCCGCCCCGGTTTTTAATTAGAATGAAAGCATCTCAATTATAGTGAAAAATATAGATTACCATTAAAGCATCTTCTACTCGATCTATTAAGTCTATTCGATCTATGGTTGCGAATTATGTTGTCCTGCATAATTTTTTATGTGGATTAATATGAGAGAATGCACCTGGTAAGATTGTAATTGTTAATTGGGAGTAGCGGGGCTTCGCCCCGCCCCGGCTATTCAGATTCAATGGAATATGTCTTAATTGAAACGAATCTAACGTACTCTTGAAAAAAAAAAAAAACTTAATTAGATATGGATAACAGAGTTAATCACCAATTGCAACATACAACTGAAGCAACAGTTACTATCTATCCAATAGATAACTGTTAATTTGGTTTGACATGCCTTCGTCACACCACATCATAGTTTCAAATTGTTGCAATTTAGTTTCTTATGTGACATGATTTGTGACTTACTGTTTCCTTAGCTATTTTGGTACCAACATGTCTTTATGAAATGGAAATACTCTTAAAAAAAAAAAAAAAAAAAAAAAAAAAACCGATATCTTAAGACTTTTTTTTTATAAAGAAAGATTTTATTAGAAAAGAGGAGAATATACAAAGGCTATCTTACCAGTAGTAAGAGCCAACATCGTTACAGCAAAAATAAAGCCATTAAAGGAATACTAAATCCCAGTTAATCATCAAACAGCTAAAATTGCCTCTTAAGCTATGCTTGAATAATGCAGCCCATGAAAGAAGTACAGCTCTGACGTTCTGGCGAATCTGATCCAAGCTCTTAGATTTTTCATCGTAAATCCTAGAGTTTCTCTCGATCCAAATGGACCATAAAGCAGCGGCAGGAAGGAGGGACCATACCATTTTATCATCTCCTGGATGTCGAAGGGTATGCCATAGTTGCATTAGATTAAGAACTGAATTCGGCCATGTACCGTTTATACCATGTGAAGGAAGCACTGCAGCCCAAACATTTCTTGAAAAGGAACATTCAAACATCAAGTGATTCAAATTCTCTTCGGCATTTCCACACAATATGCATTTGTTCACATGGTAAAATCCCCATTGCACATACTTATCAGTTGTATTTAATCTATTATGGGCAGCAAGCCATAAAAAGAAGTTGATTTTCAATGGTACCTTATTATTCCAGATGGCCCTAGTTGGAAACGAAGGATGAACTTCATCTTGATGTAATGCGGCGTATAATGATTTAGTAGAAAATGTACCCGTATTAGAAAGAGACCATCTTCTTCTATCCTCCAAATTGCAAAGGTGCGGCGGTTCATCACCAATAACGTCCAGCAACGAAAGGAATTGCCCAACTTCAGACTCATTGAGTTGCCTTTTGAAGTGAAAGTTCCATGTATCTAAGTTGCCATTAGAGTCAATATGACTAGCAATAGAGCCCATTCTGTTTTTGCTAAGTTTGAAGAGAGATGGAAACAACACTTTGAGAGATTTAGTACCAACCCAAATGTCAGACCAAAAGGAGATTGATTTTCCATTTTGTATAGTAAATGAAGTGTGAAGAGATACCTTGTCGGCCTGGTTGGCGATAGATTTCCAGCAGGATGTGCCGTATGGATCTTTGACTTTATCAGGTACCCAAAGAGACGAGGATGTACCATATTTTTCAGAAATAATAGAACACCAAAGGGAGTCTTGTTCGATGCCGAATCTCCAGTTCCATTTGGCAAGCATGGATGATAAAATTAATTAACTATTGCAACATAAGGAACAATTACTATTTATCCAATAGATAATTGTTAATTTTCGTCGCACCACACATAATTTAAAAATTGCCGCAATTTAGTTTCTTATCCGACATTGCGCATTGTTTTTCTAGATGCATTAGAACATCGCTAATTAATTTAGTAATCTAAAATCAATGCATCACAACATATCTTGTTATGCAATTGAATATGATTTATGTGTATTATTTTTTTGGTGGGTTCATATGAAATAACGCACCAAATAAGTATAATGGTAACGGTTGCCCATGTCTAGGAGCTAATAACTTGTAGGACAGTAGAACTGCAAATAAAGACGTCGGGCAAGGAACAAAGGAAAAAAAAACAATATCATACTCCATGAACTAACTGCAATAAAAATCTATAACTAAAAATTATAACTAAAATCTATAATTACATGAATCCCCTGTAATATCAGATGTCAAACCCAATATTATATGGCAGAGAAAAGAAATACCATTTATACAATATATCATAAATCTTTTGGGCTTGGGAATATCAGGGTATAGAGTGAGTGCACACCATCCTCACCTAGAAGAGGATAATGAAGCCTAAAAACGCTCGGTCATCTCATCAGGCTCATGACCTAAAGGATATACGTTCGAATCCCGTTAGTGTTCTACCCACTTAGTTCAGCTGGCTTAGTTGGTGATATTCAGCTGGCTTAGTTGGTGATACATCCTCAAAATTAATTTGCATTTCCTTCGGTGGAAAGATTGCAACTCTCTATTGAATTTGTCGATGCCTCTGACAATCCGAAGAAATAACTTCTGGATTGAACCGCTTTTGGATCATGTCTTCCCTCGCTTACCCTTGGGTGGACCGTGCCTAATAGAAATAGGCTAAGCCGTTGCTCTATGCAGTTTAACCCGTGTTATGCTCACTTACCTTTGAGTGGACCGTGCCTAATTAACAGGCTTAGCCCCTGCTCTATGAATTGTAAGATACAACCCTTGGCATGACGTAAGGAAAAACTTAAGTAAGATCATCTTATTCAATCCCCCAATCAGCTATTTCTTTGCTGCACTGCACACAAAGGGCCGTAAAAAGATGCTAAACAACTGAAAAAATGGTGCCATTAAGAACTATTGTACGCATAGCATTGTTAAAACAGAATGGGCATATTCTGCACAGGGAGGGATTCTCCTTTTAATATGTTTGTCTTTACAATTATGGGACGTTATTATTATGCGGTAGTAAGTTTGAAGAGCTTCCTACAAAGGTCTTTGAGAAATTTGTAGCATCTTAAAATCTCTCTCACAACACCGGGTTTCAGGCATTCCCTTAAGCTATTAGAGCTTGGGAATAAATAGGTGCATTGATGTCTCACATGCAAAGATCAAATAGTTACTTGACTGTACCACAGCATATATTTAAGGGTGCTACTGCTACAGTTCAATTTGTGCAAAATTTAGAAGCATTACCTATAGATTTCAGAGAGTTGAAACTTCTTGGGTGCCTCAAGCTAAAACATGTAATTACCAATTCTATCGGGTGACTGGATAATGAGTTACATATAGGAAAAACTGAAGGTATACATACACCCCATCCTGCAGTTTTTTTTTTTTTTTTTTTTTTGACGATAAAAATGTTAAGTTTATTGATTAAGCAAAGCCCAATTACAAAGGGGCTATAAGCCCAGTTACAATATATGTCAATCCCAAATAAAACAGTTACAACATTATGTATTTCCTTCAAATATTTCCTCCCAATTTCTGATCAAATCATCGAATCTGATGTTGTTACACCACTTATGCACCGATCCCCAGTAATAAATTAGGCGTTTCACTTCATTGATCATGGTTTCCTTGTCTCTACCTCGTTTTTTTCCCATCACCCTTTTGTTTCTTTCTGCCCATAGCGCCCACAAAATAGTAAAAGGTAGGAGAGACCATACTTTCCTGGAGAGTGATTTTCCAGTGTGATTAGGCCAGAGTTGTAATTGCTCCTTGACTGTAAGTTTGTGAGTCCAAACTATGCCCATTTTGGTGGAGAAATAATCCCAAATCCTGATAGAATCCTGCAGTTATATGGGTAATCAATTCTGTAACCGTGCCTTATCGTATCCTGCCATAAATAACCAATCAGAACAGACACATACCCACACCGAATGTAGCAAGCAATTTGATTTGGAACCTGAGACCCGAAAAAACCTTTACTCCATGACCTAAATACCACTCATGTTTGTTTGGCATGCTGCTGAGCTTTAATGTCACTTTTGTATCCTTGCTCTACCATGAAACTGAAGCATATAGCCTATATAATGTCATTGCTTAGGTCCTCCCGAGCTTTCTCACTTTCTGTAGCCAAAGAAGCAAAAAACCTCTATATTGCCAATCTAGTTGAGAATCTACAACAACTTATATAAGATGTACCCAGATAAAAAACTAACCGGTACGCATCTCAACCAACACAACAAATGACACTTCAATTATTTGCAGGACATGGTTAAATTAAATACCGACGATTGGACCTGACGTGAATCGAACACGTAACCTTCTGATGTGGAATCAGAAGCGCTACCATTGCGCCACAGTTCCATGGTCTAAAAGACTTGTTTTAGTATGGGACATAAGCAGCTGGAAATCGAGCTGCATAGACAATAATTTACCAATGCTAACTCAGATACAAAGATATCCATTCTTTCCACATCTGGCAAATCACCATTCGCTAAATTAGGATCCACCTCCTGAATAGTTTATCACCCTAAACACATCAAAATATACTACCCCTAATTCATATTAACACACTGCATCATTATTAATTTTCGGAAACTCATATGTATTCAAAAGTCGAGATTATTATATTGACAAAAAGTGTACATGTTATTATAAGAGCAGTCTAATAGGCTCTGTTCAATATAGATCTGAAGAACGGAAAAGAAAAAAAAAAGCAATGTGTGTACATGACATTGTTGAATTGAGGTATGAACCTACTAACATATATTGAAAGTTTGATTTCTAGCCTTAACTTATTTGAGTTTTTGAGTTTTAAAATGTGACCTATTATTCATGGTTAAGATGACTCCACATACATACTTAATCATATAAACGAATACCATAAACTAAATAATGCTAAAGCAGGTGGGAATTTTGAGCCTTCTCTTCCACTTTTTGTAGCTGAGTGTGTTGTTGGTAAATTAACCACAAAACAAAAAACAAAAGAAGTCGAGACATAAACATCCTGATAACCAACGAAAAAGTCGACAAACCAACAAAACATAACAAAACATAACAAAAAAATAAAAAAGTAGATGCGAGGATAGTACTGTACCTGTAGAAGAAATGATCAAAAGCACAAATCTGTTCACAGTCATGAGCATAAAATGAAGTTAAACCTCAACGTGAAATCAAAGCTCACATGTAATTAATATTACTTGTTCTATCCAATTTTAAACCGATCAGTGCCACTACTACCAATACTACTTAATAACTCTAATTGCTCCCAGATCCCGAATTTTCCCATCACTCTGCAAGATTACCAAACAAAACTATTAAAGCTTTAAATGTACAAATCGTTCAAAGCCAAATGAAAATCATAACTAAAATTCACCAATAATTTTGTTATTGTTATTGTTGACCGTAAATATTAGCATTTCAATAGCAAGTCAACAACTAAGTTCAAAATACATGTTTAAATGTCGCATCCCTACTTCTCCCGACAATAACTTTCTGAAATTTCCCGGCTTTCATGCAGCCGTGATCTGATAACTACAAACTTTTCTAACGCCGTGGCTTTCTAAACCATGGTAAGGTGCCCCTTTAGTAACACACTAAAATGGGATACACAAACTTTAAATCAACTGTCATGCATGAAAGAATTAAACTCACAGTGGCGTAATGTATCACGGCTTCTCCATAGCACTTAAGTTTTATAACACATTGCCTTAATGGCATTTGGTATTCACATCCACAGCCATGTCTCGTTGCTTATTCCCCAATAACGCTAACATACAACTGTTCCCCGTGCATCTAACCACCTGATCAAATGAGATGAGGCAATATCAGTAATATTCTTGGGGCTCCTTACAAATACTTAACGCTAAATATGGAATCCAGAGCTCCTTACAAATTCTCAAATAGCCTGCATGACCAATTCTCTGAACCCTAACATGACAAATTTTCTATCAACACATTTGAAAAATGAACGTGGCATGACGGTTCTGATATTGTGTATACTTATAGTACCCTTAGTTTGCTTTCATTCCCATCCCCTCAACCAATAGCATAAAAGATCAGGCAACATGAAACACAAACAACAAAACCTAATTATCTAACAGTTGCAGTTGTGCTTAGTACTAAAATCAAAATTATAGAAATTTTTATTGTCTAATAGCTAAAATATTAGAAATAAAATTAAACAAATTGCAATTAAATATAAAACACAGATCAATTAATATTATTCATCCAAAGTTAAAGAGGTGGCTTAAACACCAAAGAAATCGCACCCGCAAAATTAGAACACAACAAAACTATAGAATGAGTTAATATCATTCATTAAAAATTACCAAATAAATAATTTCTAAAGCACACAAACTAAATCCATAAGTTGAAATCACCCAGACTAACAATCTATTCATAGTTTTTTGATTCAGTTAACGTAGTTCAGTGTTTCAAAAATCTACTCATATTTTTCCTTCGCTAAAACTCACTAATTTCGCCTAGTCGGCAATTCTCCATAGTTATGTACATCGTCAAACTCTTATTACTAGAAGGCAGAACTCTACAACAATCTCTTCTCCGCGACTGCAACAAAAACCAACAGAATGCTAATCAAAATCAAAGTTAACAAACAGCAATGACAGCAGGACAGGTGCAATTATCTATCCAGAAGAAACTTGAGACCCTCTGCCATCAAAGTGGGTTTGTCAAATTGAGGTACTTTTTTGAGTGAGAGAAAAATAGGAGATGGAGAGAGCAGAGACGATGCGGCAGGGAAAAGGAGAGTTAGAAAAGTTGGGGTTTTGAGTATCGTAATTGTTTAACAGTCATATTGTTCTACTAACCATTAATCTCAGAAGAACTAAACTCAAAACCTATCCTAATAAAAACAAAAATTGAGCAATACAGATACACAAAACCACAAAACATGAGAAACAAAAAATCATTACCTTACACACGTCCTCTGATGCTACCATTCAGTGTTCTATCAAAGCCAACTCCTAATGGTCGAGCAGTAACAAATAAGATCAACCAAAAATCCTGCAAAGCAAGTTAATGAGAATGAAATATCGAATTGGCGAAAGTACAAAGCTCACCGCAAGAGTAACTATAGCAATGAGCAATGAGTTGATAGTAAACCTTCCGCTCTTCTGAAGCAAAGATCTTCAGACATATTGAATATCTTCGTAGAACAGTTAAATGAGAGCACAACTGGATAGCAATGAGAATTCATTATTAAGCCAATATTCTGAATCTATGATAATTGGTAAAGCATCAGCTTAGTCGAAATATGGAATACCCTTCAAGAGCCTTCTCGCGACCTGCACATAGAGATGGAATACATGTACCTTTAGAGGAGGTAACCAATTTTGTCTGCAAAATACAGAACATCCTATATATACCAAGCAACATCCAAAGGATTTCCATAATGAAACAGCACATATGTTTGCCACTGACCTGTCACTTAAGCTCGGTTCAATATCGAACTTGCAAGCTCATCTTGCATTTTGACATCATCTGATCTTATAATCAGTTATACTCCATCTTTATGATCCATATGAAATGATGTTGTTTTTACTGCATTACCATATGAAAGTATAGGAAACTGCAAGATTAGGGCCTCCTTTACATTTAAAAAAAAATCAGAAGTTTGGAAACAGTGATTCTTAAAATCATAATTATACCTGCTGATGTTGGAAACCCGTCACCTATAAAATCCCAAAAAAGGATGAATCAGTAAAGACTAAAGAACACGGAAGAGAAATAGAAGAAACTTAAAAATCAAACCCTAATTTCTTTCTGGTTTGAATTGAGAAACCATTGCATACAAAACCTTGAACCATAAATAAAGAAAGAAATCGAACAAAGTCTACACAAAAATTCTAAATCCTAAAATGGAATTCTGGTATCACCTGTTATGCTACTCCATCATCAACAACAAAATCGAACTAAGTTTCTTCTCGGTTGCTGTAGCGGGGAAAATTTAGGTTTTGAAGGTACATATAAACCCGGTGTGAGAGTATGAAACGAAACCCAGACATATTGCCCTTTTTACAATTAAAAAAAAAGAAAAAGAAAGAAAATATTTCACTGGGAATTTTTTTAATTTTTTTTTCATCTATTATACACGGAAAAGATATTTTTTTCCTAATTCACGTCCATAAGACAAATCCTAGGTCAATACGTATCAGATTATAAAGGAATCGATATAAAAGAAAATTTTCAGATAATGGAAATATTGTGTTGAATGAGATTTTCTAACGTATTTTTTAGCCGAAAATAGCTTGTCTTTATATTTTTTTCAAACCCATATATGTTCTTTCCATAAATACCGAAATAAGATCATTATTCTAAATATAAATGTTTTTTAAGTAAAGGAATGAAAATATATTACTCTTCTTTATTTTTTCGCATAAAAGAAATTACAGGTTTAATATATTGCAATTCCTTTTTTACTTAAAAATATATTTATTTTTCCTATAAATAGCTATTTAATTACATTTTGAAATTAAACAATCTCAATCACACAACGAAACCTAAATTCAACGGTGCAAGATTTTTAAAAAATTGTGTAAAGCAAGTGTAAAAAAAAAACAAATATATCGGCCAATCACAATCAATACTTTCATTACCCACGCGGGTGACTAAACTATATTGATTCACGACCATCGATCTAACTGGTTGAATAACACCTGAACGGCCACGAAATGTAAGCGATTCTAGGCCAATAGAAAACTATGGTTATGTTCACCAGCCAATAGGAACGTAGGTTAAAACGACTTTCAATGTGGAGTGAGGGATGGTATTGAGTGTTTAGGTTGTTGATATATATATATATGATATTTATAGGCATATATACGAGTCAAAAATCAACCATGAATCTTCAATTCACGATTTAATATACGATTCGATAACCAAAAATGAAAAACGATTCACGATTTCTCAACCTTGATCGTAACCTTCACATTAATGGCTCCCCGAATTCTCAAAATCTTCCTCTTTTGGAAAATACCAAGGAAGGTAGTACTAATGTAACCGGTGGCTCTTTTTCTAAAAAAAGATAAAAATAATAATTAAAAAAACGAATCCAAAGCATTTTTAGCTTTAGTTAAAT
>JAJJMA010018344.1:0-45458 GCA_023529015.1 Papaver nudicaule | reverse complement strand
TAGGCACATTTTCTGGGTTTTGCGAGGATTCACTGTTGCAATTCTGGGCTTTGTATGTTCCAATGGGAGATGATAACCCGGTTTGCTTTTTTTGGAATCGTATTTATGCAAAAGCACAACGTGGCAATGATACATTATAAATCAGCAAGCATTGCAATTGTTATAATGTATCATTGTCCTGTTATGTTTTTACATGTGCACATTCAGCGACATCAATGTAAAGCTTTTCGTGATTATCAGAATCGATGGGCACATTCGGCTACCATTATCTTTGTTTCCCATTGGTGAGTGAACTATTATACCTGCTCAGAAAATCAAAATGTATGAGTATTTGTTCGAATTAGATGTATGTTGCACTTAGGTCTCCTTGTTGTAGGAGATAGTTAAGGTCAAACTTTGTTCATGCTATATTTGCTAGATGTATGAGTAGTATGGCATGTTACATAATAATAAGAGAATTGTGGGTATTCGGCGAGTAGTGAACTTTCATGTGATTGATGGAGCTTTAGCCAATGAGAGGCTGGTGTACTCACTCTTGTATGTCAGCAGATTGCTTCTTGTTTAGACGCAATCAACCTACACATATGAGCGGGAAGTGTACTGGCTCATTTAGCTATATTGACAGTAGAATTGCTTATCCTATAATGACAGCAGAATCACTTATATGTGAAGATGCTTGCAGTGAATCTTTCTTTTTTGTTTGCCATGTATGCAGTTAGCATAAGTTACTATTCTACTAGTTAGTAACATGAATCACATGAATTTTGGTGAAATCACAAGCTTTGCAGTAGTTCTTTCGATTGCCATACAACTCATTATCAGTTACGTTTTGTGGTGAAATTTGAGCAAGTTGTACCTTGTTCTCTCTTCCATATAAGATGAGAATTATGTCGTAGGTGTATGCCAGGGCTTCGGCAACCCTACCACACAACCTAAACTGAGATGAAGCTGTTTGTATGAACCTAAAGTATATGCCCCTCCTTTTCTAGAAGATAGACGCATTTGACTTTTTTTTTCTTCAAATAGTCGAGGAACTTAATATTGGTTTTATTAAGTTTGTTAATTTTTGAAAAAAAAGTCAAACGTGCCTATCTTTTAGAACCGGAGGGAGTATTCATATCATTATAGACAACTCTATTAGTGGGTCATATTATCTTATTAAAGTGGCTGTTCTGTCAACTATATATATATAACTCAAAGCTTTGTTTCATTGTTTCGCAGAACTCTCACATCTGAGGTCGACGGACTACTTCGGCGTCTTGTATATAAGCTTCTTCTGATCCAAGGTATCATTACAGAACATCACATAAACTGCAAACTGCCAAAACACACAACCTTCTAATCTAGGGGTAGTAATAACACAGGCAAAAATGTATGTATCTATTTTGCCTTGTGCAGTTTTATAAATTTAGGATTGTGAATGAGTGTAGTGAATGGATGTATAAACGGTTGTATGATTTTCAGAGTTTCAATGAAATGCGTGTGTTAGTTGAATGAGAATGGATGTATTTCAGTGGGAATGAATTGAAAATTACAGGATTTCGATTCAGTATTGCCGGTTTAGAATTGAATTGTATTGTATTGCAGGTTCAGGAAAGAACTTTAGTGCAGGTTCACAAATGAACTGTATTCCAGATTCCAGAATGAATTGTATTCCAGGTGCAATTGTAACGCAGGGTTTAACGCTTGACAGCGTTTTTTTTTTTTATAAAATAATACAGTTTCTTCCAACGATAACAGACGTTACACAAATCCGTTAGTTGTAAAAACACGTGGCAAATCCTAAAACTGTTACAGAGGCGTTTTCCACGAATAAAAACGTTGACTAAGCCGTTAAAATATATCCGTTACACGTCGTGGTTTAACGGGAGAAAAAGTTGTTGGATCCGTTACGGCAGAAGGACAGGTGGCAAGTGCTGAACCGTTAGAAAATAGATTCCACCAGTACATTCTGTTACTTTAACAGTTAGGGTATCAGTTACGCAGACGCAAACGGTGCTGGCTGTTTCAAAATAGTTACGAAAACTGCCAGCTGGCAAACGGATAAACTGTTACTGCACAAAAAACGTCGGGTGTAAATGTTGCTGTTAAGAGTTGTTTGATCAGTTACCGCCCACCGTAACGGGTAGACCGTTACAGTAGGTTGCCACGCGGCACGGCATGATGGTATGTCTCATCCGTGGCAATATTTACTGCAACAGATGCATGTGTTGCTGTAATCATAATTACAGCAACGGCAGATCCGTTGCTGTAATTATTGTAACGACAACAATAACGGCGTCCCGCCAACGGCCCTGGGCCGTTGCTAAAAAGGCAATTTCGTGTAGTGTGAAGAAAGAAGGAGGACGACAAGATTTCACGTATCCATCATCCCGAGGTAAGCAAAGAGACGAAACCAAGATCCACAAGGATTACTGTGAATACCATCAGACCCGAGGGCATGATACCGACGCATGCAAACACCTGAAAAACACGATCCAGAAGTGTATCAATAAAGGATACTTCAGACAATATGTCCTGTTATCCGGCAGGCGGCCCCGACAACGAACATAGCAGCGCAGGAAAAAACGGTACGGCTACCCGAAGGTTACAAGTCACTCAACATGGTCACTTTCTAGCAGGAGAGTAAGCCCTCGTTACCAGGAGACATATGCAATAACTTAAGAACAAGAAGGCGAACCACAGAGCACGAAGTATTCAAGTTAAACGGAAGGCTAACCGACGAATGGGAGGAATGGATGGGGACTCTGCTCACATTTTCCACCAAGGACATCAACCAAGATGTCGAAATGCATAACGATCTTCTGGTGGTTACTTTACCAATCCACGGATGGAATGTTTCTAAAATATTAATAGATGGTGGAAGTTCTCTTAACGTGCTTTTCTATGAACCTTATCTTCGAATGGGGTTGAAGGATGGCCAAATGGACGCATCTACGTGTACGATTTATGGATTCAACGGGTCCACATCCAAACCAAAGGGAGAAATAGTTCTGCAGGTAGACGCAGGACTGATGAAGACCATGGAAAGATTCAGCGTTGTCGATTCACCCTCACCATATAAAGCCATTATGGGGAGACTCTGGGTCCATCGTCTGAGAGGAACCGCTTCAACGTGTCACCAGTACCTAAGATTTCCCACTCCCTATGGAGAAATGGAGATCAAATGAGACCAGCAGGATTCACGAAGGTGTGATGTTGTCGAAGCCCAATATCACAACGAAGTTCAAGAAGCACTAAAGAAGGATAAAGGGAAGCGAAAGGAAGAGGAAAAGGAAAAGCGCTATGAGGAATACAACGAGCAAATTAAGGCGACAAAGGCGGCATCATTACTCCAATCTGTAATGATGGCATCAACATCAACTGGAGACAAATAACTATTACAGAACGTCACTCCCATAGGAGCCCCGAAGCAATTATTCTCGTATGTCGAGCCAACGAAGAAAATCAACATTGGAACTGAAGAACGACCACGAGAGGTAAGCATGGGAACGCTGTTGGAGGAATCTATGGAAGTGAAACTGAAGGAACTACTGAAGAAGTACTTGAACATATTTGCGTGGACGGTGAAGGATATGTCAGGGATAGATCCGTCGGTGGTGTCCCATCATCTTTGGATAAATCCGGACACGCCACCGTTCAAGCAGAGGATAAGGAAGGTAACCCCCATATATCACGAAGCAGCGGAAAAGGATCTCCAAAAGATGATGGACGCTGGATTCATCAGAGAAGTAATGTACCCAACCTGGGTATCGAACATGGTGATAGTACCGAAGAAGAATAGAGGCGTAAGAATTTGCATCGACTTCAGCAATCTTAATAAAGCCTGCCCAAGGGACAGGTCCCTTACCAAGCATTGACCAACTGGTCGATGCAACCTCAGGTCACGAGTTACTATCTTTTATGGACGGCTACTCGGGATATAATCAAATAGCCCTGGCCGAAGAAGATCAAGAACATACTGCCTTCTTTACTCCGAGGGGGTTATATTGTTATACAAGGATGCCCTTCGGACTAAGAAACGCAGGATCCACGTATCAGAGACTTGTGGATAAAATATTCAAACAATGGATCGGAAAAAACTTGGAGGTATACGTTGACGATATGCTCGTCAAAAGTCTGAAGTCTAAAGATCACTTGAAGGATCTCAGAGAAATATTCGAAGCCATGCGGAGTTGCAAAATGAAGGTAAATCCGGAAAAGTGTACCTTCGGGGTAACCTCTGGGAAATTCTTAGGGTACCTAGTCACCGGAAGGGGAATCGAGGTGGATCCGGAGAAGTCAGAGCTGTGGTGGACATGCAATCACCGAAGAACCTGAAGGATGTTCAAAGGTTGAGGGGAAGAGTGGCGGCGCTGGGAAGATTCATAGCCAGATCATCTGATAGATGCAAGGATTGCAAGTTCGCATGGACAGAAGACTACCAGCAGGCCTTCGAAAAAGTCAAAGAGCACCTAGCCACCCTACCGATGCTACAAAAGCCAGACAAAGACGAAGTACTAACTCTGTATTTGGCGGCAACCAACAGCGCAATCAGTGCGGTCCTAGTTAGGACAAACAAGAAGGAGGAGGTACCGATTTACTACCTCCGCAAGACTTTATAACCCGCAGAAAGAAACTACATGAAGATGGAGCAGATCATTCTAGCCCTCGTATTTGCAACCCTAAAGTTGTGGACCTACTTCAACGCACACACAGTAAGAGTCCTTACGAAGTCGCCAATGGGATAGGTCCTCCAAAATTCGGAGAGGGTGGGACGCATAGCCGAATGGATTGCGCAGATAACATAATTCAAAATTATATTCGAACCTCGGACGACGGAAAAATCACAGGTATTGGCAGATTTCTTGGCAGACCTACCTCTCAAAGACGAAGAAGAAATCGATGATATACCAGTTGAAGAAGACAAGGAAGATCCGGACGACCTGCTGGAGCTAGTCAACTCCCGAAGATGGGAAGTGTTTGTGGATGGGTCTTCCAACAAAGAGGGCACAGGAATAGGAATCGTCATAACCACCCCTACAGGAGATAAGATCCTCCATGCATTCAGATTGGAATTTGAAGAGTACACAAACAACATCGTGGAATACAAAGCAGTGATACACGCGTCGTGACTAATAATCGAGTTGGGCATCGTGGACGTCAGAATCACCAGCGACTCACAACTTGTCATTAGGCATATCGAGCTTAAATACCAGACCTTGGATTTATGCCTTGCTGCCTACTTGAAGTTAGCACAAGAACTTACGGCGAAGATTGAAAAGGTAACATACATGCACGTAACAAGGAAAGAAAATAGACATGCAGACGCGTTGGCATATATATCGTCTATGCTACGGAACCCCAAGGTTACGTCCATCAAGGTGGGAAGATTGTATGAACCATCGGTGAATACCAAAGCCGCGGAAGAAGAAGTTATGGATGTGGAAGGAGTATCCAGCCACCAAACATAGAAGGCAACGAAGTAGAAGACGATTGGAGAATACCACTTCACCAATACTTAAACGACGAAGTATTGCCCGAAGATCCCGAGTACGCAAAGAAGATCATTTCAAGGGCATCAAGGTATCACCTTCGGGAAGGAGTCCTTTACAAATCCACGTTCCTGGGGCCACTACTAAGATGCATCACGAAGGAAGAAGGGATGCACATCTTAAAAGAAATACATTATGAAGACGCGGGAAACCACAGCGGCATAAGATCCCTGGCCCAGAAAGCTCGACTACAAGGATATTATTGGCCAAGCATGAACAGAGATGTAATAGAAATGGCAAGACGATGTTTTGCCTGTCAGCAGTTCGCAAGGAAATTCAAAGCACCAGCAACAGAGTTAAATCTGTGCTAAGTCCCTGGCCATTCGCAAAATAGGGAGTGGACATAGTAGGCCCACTGGTAGCAGGGTCAGGCAATCGAAGGTTCCTGATAGTCGTCACTGACTATTTCACCAAGTGGGTAGAGTCTGCACCTCTGGCCCACATAAGAGATCGAGACGTATTCAAGTTTCTTTTTGAACACATCATTTGCAGGTTTGGAATTCCGGCGGCTATAGTATCTGACAACGGTTCTCAACTTAGTGGGAAGAACATCGACATGTTGTTCGATACTTATAAGATCCAGAAGATCAAATCAACACCGACGTACCCGCAAAGCAACGGTCAGGCGAAATCCACATACAAAACCATAGCCCTGATCTTAAAGAAGAAGCTCGACAACTACAAAAGGAAATGGTTTGAACAGTTGCACAACGTGCTGTGGGCATACCGAACAACTCGAAAAGAAGCAACAGGAGAAACACCTTTCATGCTGACCTACGGAACCGAAGTTGTGATTCCCACAGAGGTTATCATCCCAACAACCAAGACCGAAGCATGGAGAAAAATCTAACCACGGACCTGATCTACGAAAAGTTAGACGATCTAGAAGGACGAAGGGAGACTGTACTTCAAAGAATGGAAAACTATCAACGAAGGATAGCAAAGGAGTACAACAAAAAGGTAATTCTTCGAAACTTTACGGTGGGAGAATTTGTAATGTTGCAGATACCACAATACCAAAAGAAGACTGAATGGGGCAAACTATTCCCGTATGGTAAGGACCATATGTTATTGAAGATATTGCAGGGAAGGGATCCTATTACCTGAGAAACATGCAGGGAGACACTTTGCAACACCCATGGAACGCCCGGTACATTAAGAAGTACTACCCATAGGGCAAAGGAGGAGCAGGAGTTATGAGTCAGAAATTCCATCACTCACCTTATGTTACTGTCCACGAAGGACGCTATGGCGTAGTATTTTAATAAAATGTTTTTTATCTGCTCCGAAGGTAACAACGATGTAAGTGCAATAATAAGTTTGTCCGCAGCCTAAGCGCAATAATATGTTTGCCGTGACACATGTTAACTCTAGGATCCTCATTAATATGTATGAGGTGATGCGTAAGAATCCCAATGATAGAGATAGCTCGAACGTCACCCCTAGCAGGAGAATCCTTCTCCCTGGTTGATGTCCGAAATAATCCCCTAGCCAAGGATGGTTGAAAGATAATGCTTAACCCAAGAAGGTTGAAATGCCTGAAAAAGTAGTCGAGCTTCCTTGGGATTTAAAGAGGGCAGCTTCGGCAACCTCAGTTTCTTCACGAGTCCTAGATTCCTCAGCAACACGGCTATACTCTTCCATCAACAACGTAACGACATTAAGTCGGACTTCAACTCTGAAACCCGGTCATCAAAAATGGACATTTGTGGACCCAAAGGAGGATCAAGATCTTTTAAGAAGAACGAAGACCAGTCCACGGGCTATATGACAACAAAAGAAAAGGGGGAGACGTGAGTAGTAGATTTCACCACTGACTCAAGCAGACCAGGCGAAGAAGGGATGCAAACCTCGGCGGAGCAAGACATAATCTCAGCTGTATTTTTCACGTTAACTTGTGTTTCAGTAGCAGAAGAGAACTCAGGATACTGGCTATCCTGCAGATCGACGTCATCAGTAATATCCACAACTGCAGGGGTAGGCAAGCAACTTCGAGCAGCAACGTTATCGTCACTAGGGGGACCAGAAGAAACATCTTCGGAGCTATCTTCAACACCCTCACTCACCCTAGAAGCAAAAGACTCCTCGGGCTCACCTACTCCGTCCAAAGATTTTACTTCAGCTTTTGATTTCTTCCTAGCAGCAGGCTGAAAAAACGCAAAATCATTTGTCTAAGGCACGGGCAAAAGGGGGACAACAACATATGCACAAACAAAGGATATCAATTACCCATACCTTCGACAACGAAGTAACGCCAACTGGTTTGTTGTCAATATTTTCACTAACCAAATGGATTAGACTTCCAGTGTCTTCTGATTATCTTCTGCCAAGCTGCGTTGCTTAATTTTTTTCAACAATTTCCATCACCTTTTCCTCCATCTAAACCCATTACAATAGAGCATGCATCAGAAGAGAAAAATCAGCACATCCGGGAGCATTATACTAGGTGTGTGAAGCAAACTGACTTGAAAAAAAAATGAAAAGACGCCATTATCATGCTCAAAACAATTACGAGACAACTAATCAGGTAAGATGGTGTGAATGAGATTCTAGTATTTCCCTGAAATACTCCTTGATTTCCATACTTTGCTATATTTTTCAATTCTCAACCTCAAATTATTGATCTAATTCCACGTCTATAAGTTGTTCAAACGTACTATAAACTGACTCCTTAGCAACTGAACGAAGTACTTTTCTAGCTAAATATATCAAAAGGAACACTAAGTTACGATGGTGGTCGTTAGTTATAATAAAAATCTTATGAAGTTTGAATCATGCATACCTGATTGAGAAAAGTCGGCTTTCAGTTCCAGAAGAATGAGACCCACCGCTATGTCCAGCATGGGAGTGACAATCATACAGAACAAAAATTGCTTCCACAAAGTTGTTATATGCCAAGAGTGGTGCTTTGGCTGTAAAGCACATCACAAAAGCAAAAAATCAAAATATTTTCAGGGTAACTGATGCTTTAGGAGCGTGTCTTAACCTTTCAAGATGTTCCCGAAAAGGAAATCCGCTAGTTGCCTGATCTTCTCTGAGTCATCAACTAAACACAAGAGAAACCTAAGGAAAAGAACTCCTCTCCACTTGACATAGTCCCTCTGTGGATACAGATTAACATTAAAGGCTTCTCCACAACAGATAACTCATTAACAGGATGCTTTGTGACGGAATAAGAGGGAGAAAATTAACCTGTAATAACCTAGAAAGAAGGATGAACGTTTGCCTCCTCACAACTTCGCATGGGTCACGCAGGCAATTTGTGATCTTGCATATATAACTGTAAATTCAAGAGCAACTAACTACGTGAAGATGTAAGGCAACGGAAGATAACAAAGTGATTTAGGTACAACTTCTGCATGCCTCACCAATCAACTAGCGCAGTATACCGCACACAAAAATCTGTCAGTACCACCACGATATTGTTGCGAAGGGCTGCACACTCATTTTTTTCGAGCTCCTGTAGTAGTGTTATAAAGCTGTTAGGTACAAGAGATTAATACGTTAAAATGGTGAATATGTATATCCAACACAAACCTGCACAAAAAGAGGGATATAACGCTTCGCAAGCTTATCAATTATCATCTGCTAGGCAAATCATGCCCATTAAAGCAACTTATTGGTAACTTATAGTTACAGACAACTACATATAAAAAGCAAAAAGGAATTTATAACTTACGAAAAATCTCCAATTTTGATACCGATTAATCTACCATACATTCAGTAATTCAAAATCCTAAGACATATAACACTACAACCACAGTTATTCATAAAGCAAAGATGGTTATTGAGTGCTAAGATCTACCTCTGGCTTCAAGTAACGGTGTATCGCACCTTGATATTTTAACTTAGAATATAGAACCAAGAATTTCACCGCACCAGGAGCACTAACAGACAAAAAAACCATAGACAAACCAGTCAGAACTCAATATGAAGAAAGAAAGTATAAATCTAACACAACTCAAGCTGTAGTTTCTATTTCTTCTGTTTCTTTTTACTAGCAAAAGCTTCAGAAATAATCAATTCTTCTGACTTCATTTTCTCTTTTGCTTCCTCATCTTCTTCTTCCTCATCAAAGAGATTCCGTACAAATCAGAAACCGAAAAAAAAAAAAAACAAAACCCAAAATCAAACTAGGGTTAGGGTTTATCCTCAAAGGATAATGAGAAGCCTTGGTGTTCATCCTCTTCCGCCAGAAACAAAGATTAATAAAACAAATTAAAACAGAAATTAATAAATAAACAAAAATTGAACTTTTTCAAATGAGCATATAAGGAACTGCATAGAAATAAATATATACATATATGGACAAACAGATATGAAAGCTTGTACCCAAATCAATATCAAGAAAACCCCAACGGAACCCTAAATCCCCAAAATGGATCTGACCAGCAAAGAAAAAGTAAAATCAAAGAAATTCTGAAATCGAAATTAAATTAAATTAAATCAAACAAAACCCAAGAATCAAAACCACCGCAGATCCCTAACCTAACTTTTCAGAACAAAACCTTAACCTAACTTCTGAGAAAAGATGGAACCATACTTACAAAGAATCGAAACCGTACAAAGAAATGAACACAGTCAACCACCAGCTCTCTCCTTTTCAATTTGAACTTCTCATATGTGATGAACCCTAATTCTAACCACCAATTCTGTCTGTGTATCGGCAGCAGAGCAGAGCAAAGAAAGAAAACCAAAAGAAAAGAAGTGAAAGAAAAAATGGCTTTAGGATTAGTCTAATGGGAGTTCAACTTCGCTTAAAAAATAGCATGACACATCAGCAAATTCCCAAACCAAGTCTAATGGGAAGTGCTAGACACATCAGCTAAATTCTACTTCGGCGCTACATGCTATAGCGTTTGGGCGCTACATGATAAAGCGCCAGATAATCTCAGCCATCAGATCTGGAACATATGTTATTAGCCATCAGATCTAGTGAGAATATTCGTTTGGGCGCTATATCATTGAGCGCGAGTTCACTTTTTGGGCGCTACATCATTGAGCGCCGAAGTAGCATTTCAACTTCCGCTTCCCTTAAATAAGGGAAGTTGAAGTTGAAGTTGAAGTGGGGGGAAATTGGGGTTTAGACCACGCTTTTAAGGGAAGTTGAACTCCCATTAGACTTAGCCTTAGATAAGATCGATGGGTGGTTAAAAGGTTCAGCCTGGACACGTTCATTTCGCACAAAAAGTATTAGGGGTGGAAAACAACTTGAGGCTAACCCATATAGGGCGAAAAAATAACTAAAAGTGTGGGTAAGTGTTTATGCCCACATACTTACTTCGCACGCGTAATAAAAATAGAGTTGCTATTAGCAACGTGAGTTGGGCCGTTTCTAAATTCTGCAACGGCCCAAATGATCCGCAACGGCCCAATGCTGTTGCTACACCGCAACGGCAGCATTACCGTTGCTACATTGTGTTGCTATTCGCCAAATTTGGTGTAGTGGAACACCCAGCCTTTGCAATACTTGACTGGGGCAAAGTCAGTATTGTCTCCCACAAGGGTCTCAAAGCAACTAGAGATACTTGACTGGGTCAAAGTCAGGATCATCCCGCACGGGAACAACCAACCTTTGCAATACTTGACTGGGGCAAAGTCAGTATTGGTTTGCACAAGGGAATCAAAGCAGTTAGCGATACTTGACTGGGGCAAAGTCATTATCGTCCCGTACGGGAACAACCAACCTTTGCGATACTTGACTGGGGCAAAGTCATTATCGTCCCGTACGGGAACAACTAACCTTTGCGATACTTGACTGGGGCAAAGTCATTATTGGTTCGCACAAGGGTCTCAAATCAGTTAGCGATACTTGACTAGGGCAAAGTCAGTATCGCCCCGTAAGGCTACAACCAACCTTTGCAATACTTGACTGGGGCAAAGTCAGTATTGGTTCACACAAGGGTCTCAAAGAAGTTAACGATACTTGACTGGGGCAAAGTCAGTATCGTCCCACACAAGAACAACCAACCTTTGCAATACTTGACTAGGGCAAAGTCAGTATCGTCCCGCACGGGAACAACCAACCTTTGCAATACTTGATTGGGGCAAAGTCAGTATTGGTTCCCACAAGGGTCTCAAAGCAGTTAGAGATACTTGACTAGGGAAAAGTCAGGATCGTCCCGCACGGGAACAACCAACCTTTGCAATACTTGACTGGGGCAAAGTCAGTATGGGTTCGCACAAGGGTCTCAAAGAAGTTAGCGATACCTGACAGGGGCAAAGTCAGTATCATCCCGCACGGGAACAACCAACCTTTGCAATACTTGATTGGGGCAAAGTCAGTATTGGTTCGCACAACGGTGTCAAAGGAGTTAACGATACTTGACTGAGGCAAAGTCAGTATCGTCCCGCACGGGGAAAATGAACTAAGTATAATTTTTGGCTTATGATGAGTAACAGGGGAAAGTATGTATGCATACTTTGTTTCGATTATATGTTACCCATCATAACCCAAAAGATCGACTCATACTTAAGCAAAGACCTTGCCAAGAAATAAAATATAGCAATACCATTCCCCAAGCAGGGGCAACAAGGGAGTAAAGAAGTAAAAATACACAAGTCAAAGAAACACAAAAGCACTAATGATTGACCATTAAGCACTAGCAAAAGTACAACATAAATGATTACAACCGCATCCACCACAACAAAGAGGTAGCATAAAAAAAACACAAAAAGATCAGAAGGGATAATCAAAAACAATCATCATAGTTAAGAAAGTCTGAAAGCTTAAAAGACAGTAGGGAAAATAAAAACGTCTAAGAAGAAGGCGCGATATCATGATGACCGGAGGACAGCTGAGCAACCGAAGCCACATAAGCTGAAGATAGAGTAGTTTTCTCATCAGGACGCACGGGAGCCACCAATCTGGGATAATTCTTTCCAGTAGATTCATGGATTTCATCATTAATATCGTTCAACTTGGTAACATATTTGATGTGCGCAGCGAAAGTTACCTCGGTAACCCTGTGCTTAACCAAGGACACATTCTTCTCAGCTTTGGTGGCGCGAAGTTCAGAAGAATTAGCCAAAGTTTGCAGATTAGCGCGCTGATTCTCTGTTTCGACTAACTTCCCTTGTAACCGTATTCTGGGCGTCCGCATTACGAAGCTTTTCCTCAAGACCTGGAAAAACAAGAAAAAAATGGCGGTAAATAAAACACGTGTGGGGAAATGAAACACGAAAGCATGAAAAATAACGATGGGGCTCCACCCTTAACAAGATTACCCTTGAGATTTACAAATAAAGCCTCATTTGTTTCAATAAGAATACAATTATCTGACGAGATTTATCATGTGATGCTTCAAGATAGTCATAAAGGGACTACAGATTAGCTATCTCTGACTTGTGCAACATAGTCTCATGTTCATTACGGATATTCTCGTTATAAACTCTTTTTACCGCGGATCTCCACTTAGCACATGACAACTCATCATAGACTCTTCGAAGTTAACTCATCAATAGTGCGTTTAACAGTGTTCAATTCAACTTTGAGATTGTCAAACTCATCCCTTAAACTAAGGTTTCCCCGGGAAAGTTGAGATACTTGCGTGCGCAACTCCTCAATGATAACCAGGTCTAGAGTCAGGAGTGTGGCTGGCAAGATGTTCACGTAATTCTGAAAGTTGGCGGGACACATCCGCAAAGGAAAGAGGTTTTCTAGGACAATTCAGCCTCTGCCTTTTCTCGTAAGCTCTATAATCCGCGAGACACCTAAGCCCTTTACGTTCAACATCGTAATAAGCATTTTGTACTCTTTCACTACATCACTTTGCTTATTATACCTAAGCTTCACCTTTACTAATTCAAGAGCGAGTTGGTTAGTTTGATTACGAAACTGGTTAATCGATTCTCGAAGAGATTGGATTTCGCTCACACCCGCCCCTAGTCAACAGGGGGGATACTTCAAGTAATGAACCAGACTCAAAATAAAGCTGGAAAGAAGAAAAGAATAGGAATCGTACCTTGCTTAGAAGTCAGTTGAGCGTAGAGATTCTCAAGATCAGTACGTAACGGCGCATTCTCTTCGGACAACTTGGTGCTAGATTCTTTTAGTTTATCAACCTTAGGAGTACTAACAAGAGCGACTTCAAGAAGATTCTTCTTGAACTCACTAATTTCGGCACGTGCTTTCTTCAACTCTGCCCATTCATCAACAAACAAAAATCTCAACTGGATAGACTTGAACCTGAAAATACTTGTATAACATGATACAGCTGTACTGATACTTCATCAACTGAAAAATAATAAATATGTCATCAGCGTAATGCGCAGTAGGAGATTACGCGAAATAGCAAAAGAAGTTTAAGTGCCTTACCGCGATAAGATTCATCTGAGGGGATAAGTACGCTTCACCATCGGCATTAAGTGTCATTTCTTTGATAATAAGGTCAAGGTCTAATCCAACAGTAAGGGAAGCACTCCCTGGATCACTAGAACTGCGTCCCCAGCTATCACGCACATCCTCAAAATGAGCATTGGCGGTCTGACTACGAATACGGGTACTAACCTCCGGCTCCCTGCAACCGCTGTGGAAGACGAAGACGGAATCGAGAGATAACCCCTTTCTCTAGACCATGCAAATCCTATTTCATCATCATACAAGTACGTCATCAACTCCTCAATATCAACGTTCATACGCGTACTTAAAGAATGAGCGGATTGCGGATTGATAAGAACCATAATCGACACCACATAAGCTTTTTCACTGGTATAGCTGATTGCAGAATGATAGGCTGCGTTACAACATGTCGATCCCAATCCTCGAAATCAGCAAGTATATCATCAGGAGCGGAAAAATCATTTTCCGCTCCCGTGTTAAAGGAAATTTACTTAGTTTGAGTATGATCAGCATCTCCGCGAAGAGTGACATTATGCACCTCGGTGGCATCTTGAGTAAGGTCCTCGCGATTTCCTTCAGTGGCATCTTGAGTAGACACCCACGTTTTTTCCCAGAGACATCTCATGTAAGTCACATAAACCGAAGGAAATGAAAACCGCCTAAAAGAAAAATCAGAAAAGAATACGTAAAGCAGGACAAAATGTACCTTGACCAATGTTGCCATGAACTGAGTCAAAAGCGCCCGTACTCGTGCCATCCTCCGTATCCAAAGCATGTGGGCCAGTATCATCCTCCGCATCAAAATGTTTTTCCTCCACCTCAGGAATGGTAAGAGAAACCGATACATTCTTTGTCCTACGGGAATGACCGTGCGGGGGAGTAGCATCACGTTCTAAAGAAGTAGAGCGCGAAGTGGCATTGGGATCAGAACTCCGCTCACTATCACCCGTACCTTCATCTGCTATGCGGGAGTCCACCTCAGAATCTTTCTGATCTAGGTCTTTAGAGTTAGATGATTCTCGGTCCGTGTTTCCACGACTATGCTATGTCTCTCGCCCTTGCTCGTCAGACTCTTCATCATCATCTGGCTCTTCCCCAGTGGGTTCCTCCAAGACAGAGACCGAAGACGGGTCATTCTCCATCGCATCTTCAGAAGGGACTGAGATGCGATCTTATTTTTCTTATTCACCTAAGAGAAAGAGCAGTCAGCACGGGAAATCTATGCCATGAATAAAGAAACGTAGAAGTTAAAGGAAGCCATACTTGAGTATGAGAGGCAGCATCCTTTCGCTTCTTGGACGCCTCTATAACCAAACCATGCTCAGGGATGCTAAACTCTTCAAAACCCACAGGAAAATCCTTAAAGTTCAGTGCGTAAGGACAAAATCCTTTCTCTCTGTATTGTTTGGGTTGTTTCAGGCGGGGAAGATCAGGATTCTCCCTGATAAAACCGTTTGCCCAGGGACCGATGACCTCCACAAGAGTGTTGTACCCTACATAATCATGGTCATCACGCACCTTATCACTCTTGGGAATGCCTTTGGTTTTACTACCATCAATATCACTAAACAAGCGCACCTCACTCTTACGGATTTGTTTCGGCGTCATTACACGCCTTTTCACACCAACACTCCATTTTACCCGAACAGCAGATGAAATATTGTCTGCGTAGGTCTTATTGAAGTTATCAGGGGTGTAAAACTTCTGCCCAGAAAAGTCAGGCTTAAACGAAGTTATCTTGGTCTCCTTGTCACTACGACATGCGCATTCAGTCAGCACTGGCCAAAAGCTACCCGTGTAAGTAAAAACATGACGCCAGTGGGACCCTTCTCTCTTACGACCAAATAGCACATCATAGATGAAGTGGTTCGTTTCATTGGAATCATACAAAGGAATCCTAAAACCTGCAGCCAGTACACCCACTGAGGTCAGAAGCTGGTTATCACTATACTTGTAATTCTTGATCATATCAACAGTTAGCACGTTACCATCACCATAAAAGTTAACCTCGAATTTCTCCAACCCAAACTTCTTCTTGATGTCCTCGATATCGCAATGCTTGAAAGAATAATTCTCGGGTTCTATAATGATCTCAGGGTACCGTTTTGCCTTTACCGCGTACACCTCCCTTGTGTGTTTACTCTTGGAAGTAGCTTTGTCACCAGGAGGACCGGGAAGTTTTACGAACGGAGCTTTGTCAGATGTCTTGGAAGAAGTACGCGCACTTTTTCGCAACCCAACATTTGATTTAGGATTCACCTCAACCCCTTTACCCACGTCAGACGGAGCTATACGGTCATCCTTAGAAGATTTGCTAGCACTACACCATATTTGGGGGGTAGCAACGGTGCTCATGGGTTGCGAAAAGTGTTAGTAACGGGGACCGGCCGTTGCGATTCATGGTGTGACGAATTTTAGCAACGGTAATGTTGCCGTTGCGTCTCAAGGTTAGCAACGGTACTAGCAACGGAGCAGTTCCGCCGTTGCTAGATTTTGCCCGCAACGGCTTTTTTTCCGTTGCTTAATTTTTCCCGCAACGGCCTAATTTCCGTTTCTGATTTTAGTAAGCAACGGCTTTATCGCCGTTTCGGATATTTTCCAGCAACGGCCCGATTTCCGTTTCTTATTTTAGCCCGCAACGGCCATATTACCGTTTCTAAACCTTGACCAGGTCAACAAAGACCGACTTTCCTTTGCCGGGGATATTTTAGCAACGTATTTTTTCCGTTGCTAAATCTTGACCAGGTCAAGGAAGACCGACTTTCTTTTTGTAGCAACGCAATTTCTCCGTTGCTAAACCTTGACCAGGTCAACGAAGACCAACTTTCCCTGAAAATAGAAACGGTGAATTACCGTTGCTAAAGTTTTAACAGAAAAAAAAAAGAGCAGATCTTCCTGGTTTACCAGCCCTGGAATTGCAGGCAATCATACCCCTGCAATTCCCCCATTCCCCTGCACCTACAGTTCCCCAATTCCCCAATCATACATTCACAGAATCATACATTCATAGAATCAATTTCATTCATTCAAAGATATTCAATACCAAAATTTCATTCATACTTAGACAATATTTCATACTTAGACAATATTCCATACTTAGACAATATTTCAAGTTTACTTGGTGCTACACTTAGCCAAAAAAACAGAACTTATAATAACGAAACCTAGCTAGTTTCAGACAATATTTCAAGTTTACTTAGTGTTCTTGTTCTATAAGACCTAGCTAGTTTCAGTACCTGGTTCTGTAATACTCTTCGGCCTGATAGTAGGTACCTTCCCATAGGATTTCCTTTGTCAATCTTCTACCAACTACAGTTAAAAAATTGAAGGTTAGGTAACTGCAAAAAAAAAACAGAAAAAGGAAACAACAGAAAGATAATAGAGAGGCAGGAGACATTACCTCAAGCTACCTCAGCTACAGCAATAAGATTTTCCAGAGTCTCATTGTCAGTAAAAGTTGACTGGTAAACAGTTGGAACCTCAAAATCATCTACTGCTGTAGTTAGTCTTTGCGCAGAATGCATTACCACAGACCATCCAATGTCAGAAACATCTGGTGCGTAAAACACTTGCGACGCTTCAGAGGCAAGAATAAATGGCTCGTCGTGCAATGTATCTCTGCTTCTCAACTTAGACAAGTTGACCTTTATCACCTTTGAGCTAGGATCAATTTTGTACCCATGACTTCTATCTTCAACTTTGACCCAATCACAATAAAAAACCGTTTCTTCAAAATCCACATAATTCAACTCAATAATCTCTCGAACAACTCCATAATAGGTCATTTCTGTTTCCTTGTAGTTTAGGTCAGAGGATTTTGCTCTCTGTTTTGTAAAGGCCTTCATACACACACCACTGTTTTGACATACCTTTCCCTCCTCGTAACGTTTTGGAGCGAAGATATAGCCGTTCACTTGGTATTTCTTATACGACGTAGCCTTGAACTGGGGTCCTTGCACTAGTCGCCAAAGTACTGAATTTTCTTTTTTGGCTGCCAGCAACTGCAAAAAGAAGATTTGTGAATCAGTTAATCACTTACTGGGTTAAACTATTTGAAATAACTTTATAAACAACTTTTTAGCTTATACCTCGTCGCGTAACCATATATGAAATCTCTTTACGGTATCATCTTTGGAGCTGTCAACATAAGCAGCATACTTCCTGCAATGACATCCACCAACTCATTGTGTTAGAACATTAAATGCTTTCAGAATTACAAAAATGTATACAATGCCATAACATTAAACATGAAAAAGTAATGAAGAAGTATACCTTTCCCATTCGTCTAATCCCACATACTTGGACAAAATCCATTTGCGCACTTGTTCAAACTGTACATCAGTTAAAGTAACTGTTTTACCTTTACTCAACGGCATCTCATCTGCAAACTCATCGTCGTCATCCAAAAAGGCCTGTCGACTATGTTTATGAGTACCGTCACCATCTTTTGACAGGTCCTCCATACAGTATAAGCTAGCTTCGCGTAATGTATACCCTCTTGCAATGCAGCCATCAATGTACCTTCTGTTACGCACCAAATTCTTGAAAGTTTTCATTAACCTACAAAACTCAGTAAGCCAAGGGTTCAGTACAAGTCCAAATCAAAGAAAATAGAAACTAAAAAGAGAAAAGGATGGCATTTACCTCTCAAACGGATACATCCACCTGAATCTGACAGGACCGCATGTTAAAGCTTCATCCGCCAGATGCACCATCAAGTGAATACTAATAACGAAAAAAGACGGAGGAAAGTGTTTCTCCAATACACACATTGCTTCCACCAAACTAGATTTAGCTTTTACAAGATGTTCTCTGTTAATAACCTTGGCGCACAAAATTTTGAAAAAAATACTTATACGCAGAAGAGCAATTCGTAGATCCTTAGGCAGTGATGTCGCAAGATGAACCAGGATTTGAAGCAAATTTTGCATCACAACGTGGTAATCGTGAGACTTGAAATTCTTGAGCTCGGGAGGAGTAATGCTAACGATGCTGCGAAGATTGGAAGAGAAACCAGTGGGCACACTTAAGTTCTTCAGAGTAGTACAAAATTGAATCTTCTCGTTCTTCGTCATCGCAAAAGTTCCATCTTCAATAGTTGTTTTACCAGTCTTGGGATCAGCAGCACCCAACCACATCTTCTTTTTAATCCCCATGGCTTCCATATCTTTACGTGCATTAGGACCATCTTTGGACTTGCTACTTC
This sequence comes from Papaver nudicaule, assembly GCA_023529015.1. Lineage (NCBI taxonomy): Eukaryota > Viridiplantae > Streptophyta > Magnoliopsida > Ranunculales > Papaveraceae > Papaver > Papaver nudicaule. Next base: position 26,377 of record JAJJMA010018344.1, on the reverse strand, counting down.
CCATCAGAGTGTTGAGAATATGCTCAGTTATGTTCTTCTCGGTATGCATGACATCTGTTTGATGTCGAACCACATGTGCTGCCCAATACGGCAAATCATATAGAATAGACCTGCAAGAAAATAACAAAATAAATAAGTATGTTTTATACGTATAAGTTCTGAGATATAATTAAAGTATATACATTGAATCATGAAGAAAATAGACCTGCGAGAAAACAGGGTGTGATCATCTGCAACATCTTCATCTTGCACTGCCGCTTTCCTTTTACGTTTCTTATCTGCTGCTGGTTGTTTCCCCTTGCCCTTCTTAATTGTGATATCTGCTACCTTATCTTTAATTTCTTCTCTTGTCATTGGCCATGGAGCTTCACCATGCTCTACCGATCCGTTGAAATTTGATTTATCAAGTCGAAATTTGTGCTTCGCTGGCAGCCATCTCCGGTGACCCACATAACATATCTTCTTACTGAAAGGCAGCCATTCAGCAATTGTACCTTCTCCACAAGTAGGACACCCATAATAACCATGAGTTACACATCCAGATAACGTACCCAAAGATGGAAAATCATGAATAGCCCACAAAAGTCTTGCTTTTAAAAGAAACTCAGACTTGCTGGAGGAGTCGTATGTCATTACACCTTTATTCCACAGCTCAAGGAGCTCATCTACCAGTGGTTGTAGATAAACATCAATATCTTTACCTACACATACATGTTAACATGCAAAAATTCAGAATATATTTTCAGAGAACTTGCAGAAACAAAGAAATGAAGGGAAGTAAACTTTTACCTGGTGCTTTTGGGACAGATATTAACAAACATAACATCGAGAACTCTTTTTTCATACACAACGAAGGAGGAAGGTTGTACGGACACAGAATAACCGGCCAACAACAGTGACTTGCACCAAAACATCCATTTGGGTTGAAGCCGTCGGTTGAGATCCCAAGTGTGACATTTCTTGGTTCCTTGGCAAACTCAGGAGAAAAGTTATCTGCGCATCGCCAAGCCGAAGAATCGACTGGATGACGCATCACATTAATATCTGACTTTGCTTTGAAATGCCACATAAATGCCTCTGCTATCCACGGTACACTATAAAACCTTTGCAGCCTCGCAATCAACGGAAAATGCCTTAAAGTCTTTTGAGCCACTTGTGTAAGTTTCCTCTCATCATTAAAAACCTTCTTATACCTTGGTTCTTGACAAACCGGACACTTAACCAATGTCGACTCAGTTTTCCAATATAAAATGCAGTCATTTACACATGCATCATATGTTATATAATCCATACCTAGTTCTTGGATCATTTTCTTTATGTCATGGTACTTAGAAGGCAATGTGTTCTCATCAGGAAGCAACTCTTTCATCAATTCTAAGAGAGCAGTAGTACCATTGTCAGAAAACCCATATTGGGTCTTTATGTTATTGAGTCTAATAGCAGCATACAATGCTGTCTTTCCTTTAGAACATGAAGGGTATAACGGTTCTCTAGCACGCTCATATGCAGATTTTTTTCTTTCTTTCCTACTGTGTAACCTAACATTCTCATATGCACCTACATTAGGATCTGCTTCAATATTGACACCAGAATCAACATTCTCATCTACACCTAGATTAGGATTAACTTCAACATTCACACCAGAATCAACATTCTCATCTACACCTAGATTAGGATTAACTTCAACATTCACACCAGAATCAACATTCTCATCAGCTAAACATACATTATCCGCTACATTTTCGACATCCACAGTATGAGTAGTAATGTTATGACTATGTTGTCCTACTCCTAAGGTTTCCCCATGAAAACTCCAGATCGTATAAGTCTGAAGCATTCCATTTTTGAGCAAATGATAATCTATTTCATCAATTGACTTCAATCTTTTACCATTTCTACAAACAACACAAGGGCATGAGAACAAACCTCCACCTTTGTTGCGGAGAAAAGAAATGAATGACCTTACACCTTGTATGTATGTATTCGACTTGCGACTAAAAGTCATCCACCTCTTATCAGCCACACTTGACATATCTGAAATTTTACACACAATCAAACTTCAGAAATAGCATCTAAAAGTCAATGATTTGGGGTGCACAAGAACAATCATTTGTTGTGACTTACTACCTAAACAGCAAAAAGGCGCACACGGCCACAAACCTCCAAACCCACTACTTCTATACTACCACAAAGTGATAATGATAGTAGTAGAGGATTTGGCAGGTTGGCCGCGAACAACAATTTGCTGCTACTTACACCTAAGCAGCAAAAAGGCGCACCCCTCGTACCCACAAACCCTCTTCTTGTTCTTCTTTACCAGCAAGTGATAAAAAAAAAAAGCAACAAGAAGGTTTGAGTGTTGAGGCGCACGCGACAATTTGCTGCCACTACTTCTTTACTACCACAAGTAATAATGAAAGAAGTAGAATCATAGAAGATTCAACAAAATAGGCGATACAACAAAAAGGCGCACTCATCAAGGTACTCCATAAACCTTCTACTACTTCTTTACCAGCAAGTGATAAAGAAAAAAATAGAAGATTTATGGAGTCCTGATGAGAACAACAATTTGTTGTTCTATCATTTAGACAACCAAATCAACTATATAATCACCTAAGGTATAACATATGCAAAACAAACTACAACAAACTCACACATATTTGTTAACAGCATTTCTATGACTTAAGAAAAGACAGAAAGCAATCAATTATGCAATATAGTCTAGTGGTAGGGTGCCGAATCCCTTTAAGTTAACGATAGAATTCTCATTTTAGAAGAGAATGAGCTTAGAAGTAGCTCAATATTTACCACCAGACCATATTGACCCATATCATATCAATTTCATTTGCACATTCTACCAGCACATTCTATTATCAATTTCACAGATTTATCAAGCAATATCAATAACAATAGCAACATATAGAAAAAAAATCAGACCATATTGACCATATCAATTTCATTTGCAAAATACAAACAAAAATTTGAACATGCATGAATTAGAATCCTAAAAACAACACACACATAATACTTGAAATCAAAACCCTAAAAACAAATTTTTATAAAATTTCAAATCAAAACAAATAATTTTTATAAAATTTCACCTGAATCAAATAAGATTCAGAGCAGAAAAAACCGTACCAACGAAACTGAAAGAGAATTTCTACGAAACCCTAATTTATCACCTGAAATTGAAGAAGAAACCAGATGAACCCTAATCGCAGCACCAGATGAAAACGCTTATGAAGATAAGAAAAACCAAATCTATGAAACCCTAACTTCTCTCCCGCATCCTCACAGAGAATTAAAATCTATAACCCTATCTACTCTCTATGAAACCCTAACTTCTCTATTATCTTCTCTCTTTCGCAGCCTCACACACAGAGATTCAGAGAAAAAATAAAAGAGGAATGAAACCTAACCATATTCTCTATTATCTACTCTCTCTCGCAGAGAAAAGAAAAGAGAAAAGAGAAAAGAGAGAAATGAAAGAAATGAAATGGCTAAGTTTAGGTCGACACTAGATAAGGTTGACGGCACACGCGAATTTAGCACGCTTTATAGTCTAGGGGTGGAAAAAAATTCAAGGCATAATTTTGAGGGGTGTAAACATCTAAACTGGAAACTGTTGATTTTCCGTTGCTACCCTTAAATTTACTATAAAAAAAAATTTCAGACTGCCCTGCAATTCCCAGAGCACAATACCCTACAATTTTCTGGTACCCCCAAAACCATTCATTCCCTGTCACACACCAATATCCCATCCATTCCCTGTCACACACCAATATAGACATAACCAAAACATATATATATTCAAGCAGTTAACATGTTCAACCTTTACAAAACCCAAAAAAAGAACAGTTCAAACTGCATCAAACTTTACCCAAAAAAAAGGAACTCCATTTTCCCTGAACTCCATAAACTTTACCCAAAAAAAAAGGAGCTCCATTTTCCCTGAACTCCATAAACTTTATAAAAAAAGGAACTCCATTTTCCCTGTACTCCCTAAAAAAACAAGCCATAAAAGTAAGTCAGTTATAAACCAAGATGATGGCTGACATCTTCAAAAAACTCGGCGACCATCTAATGAAATATCGTGTTACTCTTTGGATGAACACAAAACCCTCCAACTCCAACTTCTTTAAATTTCCTAGCAAGCTTGTTGGCTTTGATGGTGGGCTCTTCTGGCAGGTAAATGTGATCCAGCAGCACTTTGAAATTCGACTCAGCAACAGGTACGCTGTGACAGATTAATCCCTGCTCACCGACACAAAGTGTACCCCTAGCAATCAAATCACCATCCAAGTTCTTCAATAAAACTTTCTGAATATCTGTAGCACCACTACCACCAACTGCTTTAGCACCACTACCACCTACTGCTGATCGAGCAGGTGACAAATCTTCAAGACCATTCCCTTGAGCAATTTCAGTAGCTGCATTTCTAGGAGTGGGGGAGATGTTTGCATGCTCAGCATTAGCAACAAGAGGATTTGATGCAGAATAGATGGCCGCAGGTGAACCGGATGAACTGTCCTGGTGGTTAGACCCAATGTAAGAAGATTGTCCAGTTTGGATCTCCTTGATAACATTGCACAATGTGGCGAAGCCTTCAATCATAAACTCCATTTTGCCACCTAGCTCCTTAACCTCTGCCCTCAGCTCTCCATCCTTAGACTTCAGTTCATCTACTTTAGCACGCGCAGGAGCGGATAGATCATATGCAGTACGAGAAATAGGACCACAACCACGTACCCTTCCGTGACCATCTGATCCAAAAGCTACAACCAGTGGATCTTCAGTTTCAACAGGAGTACCAGCTTCAAGTGATTGCTGGATTTCTTCTTCTGCCTTCTTCAGCTTTTCCTGAAATGTCGATTACCAAAACCAGTTATTCTTTCAGTTACTAAGTATCTTTTAAAAAAATATAAAACTTATATCTGACTTACATAGTAGGGTTGCGCGCTAGGTAGAATGGTACCACCAGTTTGTTTATGGGTTTCAAGCCACACATCAGAAGTAGTGATTATCTTTCCAGGATTTGCCTTCTCCTGAAAAGCCAATGCAACATATATCAAGTTATAAACACATACAACTATCATCATGTTCATATCAACACATACAACTAGCTAAAGCAGTGATAATTCAAGAATAGTTGAAATTTTTTACCAGTTCACGCTTCACCCGGCTATGGGGTTTGCGACCTGAGGTATGGCTGTACTTATAGCCTTCCCTCTTTCTCTTATGATCTGCTCTACTTTTCACTGCTTCCGGAGTCTTCTCATACTCACAGAATGCCACCCAGTCTTCTTCTTTTATTTCAGGAGGAACATTCAGCAGTCTTTCTTGATGGGAGTTGCAAGTATCGTAGTAGTCTCTTCGCAACTCAAACTTGAGTCTCCTCCATGGTTCAGCCATCCCCTTTATAGTAGTCTTTCTTGAAGTATCAGGAATTACATATTCGTCCTGAAACCAAAACCACACCAATTACTATCTCAAGGTATTAACCAGAAACTATGAACCTAAACAAAATTCAGAAATTTTAGGGGATATACCTTTAGCTGCCGCCAGACATCCATTTTATCCTTCATCGGCACCTGCCTCCAATTTTGGTAGGAGATAGGGATATGAGTACGTATCAAGGAGCCCTTAAAATGACCCATTTTAGTTGTCAAGTCGCCAGTGGGAAGTCCATTTTCATCTACCTCTACTTCTGCCATAATAACCTGCAAAATAGCTATCACCAGCACATATCACACACTGATTTCAAGCAATTAAAGTTATAAATCATAATCATGTCATAATCCTGTCATATGCTAGTCTACAAGCTACATGGTTTAGATTCAGGAGCAATAGCGACATCTGTTGGTACATTCACTCTCCTACGTGTAAGTTGGTCATTTCATAACACTGAATAACTATCATCTCACACGTAAGAGAGTGAATCACCAACCTAGCCTCAGCTAAAAGCTCCAAGGAATCCATAATAACCTCCATTTAACAAATACATAAGCACAAACTCACATCCACACAATTTCACATCCATAATAACCTGCCATACTCACCTAGCACCACACACAATAGATTATCCAGATGTTAACAACATTTCTATGACTAAAGAAAAGACAGAAATCAATTAGGCAATACAGTCTAGTGGTAGGGTGCCGAATCCCTTTAAGTTAACGACAGAATTCTCATTTTAGAAGAGAATGAGCCTAGAAGTAGCTCAATATTTACCACCAGACCATATTGACCATATCAATTTCATTTGCAAAATACAAACACACAGACAACAGATTATCTAGATATTAACAACAAACATGAACAAACATTAAGACCAAATCCTGATTCATATCTCAATACCTAAACAGCAAAACAACCACCAACAAAAACACATCATGTGATTCACACAATATAAACTCAAATCAGAAAAAAAAATAGAAACCCATATCACAAAAACCCTAGAAACGAAATTTATTAACAAACCCTAGAAATAAAATTCATAAAAACCCCAAAATAAAACCCAAACCAGCATGACCTAAACCCCAATCATACATGCAAAACAAACAAAACTCAAACAACAATTTGTGAAATTTGTGATTAGGGTTCGATTAACAACCAGATGAAGACTACGGCTTCGATTTGTAGCACCACCACAAAGATGAACACCTTGCCTTCGATTTGTGATTAGGGTTCGATTAACAACCAGATGAAATTTTTTTCTCCCGCTCTTTTTCTTTCTCTCCCGCACTGTTCTGAAAATGGAAATGAGAATGAAACTGAAAGTGAAGTTGGTTATAATGTGTTGAGAAGTGTTTATGGCACACACTCTCTTCACACACTTGAAGCTAGGGGCGGAAAACAACCTATAATGATAAATACTTGGGCATAAATATCATAAAAAGTGTGGGGAAGTGTTTTTGCCCGCACGCTTACTTCGCACGCGCAAAAAAATAGCAACGAAAATTCGCAACGGAAAATCTTCTGTTTCGGAATTCCGCAACGGCCCAAAAATTCCGCAACGGCCCAAAAGAGTTGCTATTCCGCAACGGCAGCATTACCGTTGCTACTCAGTGTTGCTATTCGCCAAATATGGTGTAGTGTAGCAGCACGAGGACGAGACTCTTTCTCATACCGAGATGATCCAGTCTTTGTAACAACATGCAATCGATCATCTGCTTGGCTCGATTGAGGCTTGCTAGGAAGTTTTGAACCACGATCTAAGGGAGGCCTCTGCTCATCACGGGATTTGTGCAAGAATCCTCAAGAAAACGACGAGGTTCATTCCGCTCATCTCCACGAGGTCTGTCTCTCCGGTCATCGCGGGAACGTCCATCCTTAGGTTTATCTCGAGAATGATCTACACGGTGTGAGTCAGGAGTATGTCTAGGCCTATCCTCCGTACGGGGATTATGGTCATGAGGAGTCTTCTGCGGGCGTGGATTCTCATCCCCACAAGAAGACATGGCGCCCTGTATCAGCAAGCACCCGCGGGATTAAAAGACTAAAGATTGCGAGGAGATAAGCAGTGGATAATCTACCCGTACGGGATAAACTACAAAAGCAAGAATTTGGGCTTGCGATGAGTAACAGGGGAAAGTATGGATACATATTTTGTTTCGAACATATGTTACCCATCATAACCCAAAATCCTGCAAACACGACAACAGGCAAAGTATAAGCATTACATTCAAACGCATATTCACAGACACGCATAAGATAGTACGGTGGATTTCATTTAAACACACATATCCATGGAAGGAACAAAGGATAAGATGGGTAAGAACCCTAGTAACAGTACTAATCCAAAACCTTAATTTCAGCAGTCAACTAGGGTTCTGATCACAGGAAACACCCCAATCACAATCAATCATGATGAAGGAAGATATAAAGAAGGACCACCAGCAGACCATTAATAAAAGCAAGAAGTGAAGACAAACAACAATAAATGAGAAGGAAAGAATAACCTGGACAAAGTTGCAGTAGCGACAACAACAATCAAAGATTTGGCAGGAGAAAAGGTACAGTTGCAATGGAGGTTAGGTGTGTTTTCGGAAGAAACAAGAAAAGAAAACAAAAGAAGAAGAAGGAAACAAATGAGAAGAAGAAGGAAACGAATAAAGGTGCTTTGACTTCTATTCTTCTCAAATATTTATAAATAGCATTGAAGTCCACTAACCCACAAATCTAGGAGCGGTTAGACAAACGTGGAAATATGGAAAGGTCGGATTTTTTCATTCTGATTCTACCCTCAATAGAATTCGAAAACAAAGGGGCAAACTGTAATAGCACATTTGTCACCAAGCACGTGGCATGATCTGGAAGCAGTAGCAACATAACACGTTACCAGGAGATACACCGTGAAGGAGCCAAAAGGTGCTTTATGATCTCGAGATCTTTCAAAATCAATGGCTAAGATGCGGTCAGACCTAGCTGGACGTGATTGGACCGCTCGGAGGTGGTTGAAAGGTGGCAGAAGCATTTAATACCAACGGATCTATGCACAGAGGGACGTGGCCAATCCACAACCAAGTATTATCACGAGAATAAACACAATTCACCAGGTCGTGCGGGAATAATACAGAACCGCATACGCGCGCGGGATTAGCCTGATGAACAATGAACTATACACAAATTCTATAAATACATGACTCCTCCCACTAAGAAAGGAGTCGACAAAAACCAGCCCAGAGCTAGGATAGGAGAGAGAAAGTCTTGTGTGAGCTTATCCTAGTCAATTAGAGAGAAAAGTAAATACACACATGTAAGTTTGATGATTCATAGTGAAACGACCTTTATCTCTTCAATGATACTTATTCAAGAGTGGAGAAGATCTCATTTGTATAGGGTTGGCTTATGCATTACGAGTCATGTTATACCAGTTTAGTAATATATCTTATGATTGTCTTAATATTTACACCTTATATCAATCCACGCATGATGATTCCGTGGTCAGTCATCTTGTGCGGATCCAGTTGAAACTCCTTTGTACACTAACCTTTAGGTATGATAAATGAGAAACAAAATAAAGAACGTGTTTACCACTGTTATATGCATCCACAAGTTGTTAGCACGCACTGGTATCCTTCAAAGTTATATCTATTGATATCATTATTGTATCGCACTCACATAATTTTAACAAATAGATTATGCGCTCACAGTGATAATGATGTTGTCTTTGAGTTTACTGAGATCTGCCGTATCCTTAAGTTGGTTATCGCAGGGAAGAGTGATTGATTATAACGAGTTTGGGTTACATTTGTTCGTGTATATATATATACAAGGCCTTTTATGCCCGTGCAACGCACGGGCTAGTTCATTGACAGGTTGATATCCGGGGGTTTCGTGTTTCGACCTTTTTTGTTGATTGAAATAGGGGTGCACATGGGTCGGGTTGGGTCGGTTTTGGCACCTACCCACACCCAACCCGCCGAAGGCGGGTAAATTTTTTTGTCACCCGCACCCAACCCAACCTACGGCGGGTCGGTTTTCACCCGACCCAACTTTCGGCGGGTTGGGTACGGGTTAAGTCGGTTTAACCCATCTCTTACTGAAAATTGGGCATGACCTTTACGTTTTTGGCTTTCTCCTCGCCACCTGATGAACATACATTTTTAGTTTTCCAAACATTCAATCAACTAGATTGCCAAACACGGGGATTAACTCCCTGTTGCCAATACAAAATACATTAATAACATACACACTATCTCATCAAAACAAAAATGACACAATTTCTAGACAATTGACTGATGTTACTGGAGAGAAACAAACACCTCTTCAGATCCAGTTATTGGCATGTCTTTGAAATTTCTACAGATTCAATCCCACCGTAACGATTTACAATCCAATCTTGACTGGTTGTAGATGACGGCGACTCCTCGAACGGTTGAACCGATCTCCTTTCTTTGGCTCTATATCAACAACAACTCCTTACAACAAACAGATAACTTAAGAAATGTTTCCAAAAAAAAAGCTTCAGTAATCCAAATCTATGAAATATCCAGACGATTATGCCTGAAAAACAACATAAAAACTTGTTCAGAACCAAAAAAAAAATAAAAAAAAATCAACAAACAGATGAGGATTCCATGTTCAATTTCACAATCTACTGGAAACAAGAACTAAGTAAAGCAAGTAATTAATAATCGAATCGGAATCATGAGCAGGTAACTTATTGAAGAATCAATCAATCAATTGATGAAGAAGTCAACTGATTGGAAAATTTCAAGATCTAAATTGATGTCACTACCAAAACTGATACTACTTATACTGATTGATTCAGTTGATGAAAAATTCAAGAAGAATTGAAACAAGTTTAAATCAAATTCAGAGGAAGAGATTATTACCTGGTTATTATTGAGAGAGAAAGGAGAATATAAATTCTTTTTGTGTAAACTAAAAAAACTGATGGCGATACATATCGAGGAGGAGAAGAAGAAGATTGGGGTAGTTGTGAATATATATGCTAGATTGAACGGTCTAAGATGCCATCTAATCTAGTTTTTAACGGTTGAGATAAAACAAGGCGGGTGGGCGGGTGAGCGGGTTGGGTGAACCCCTCAACTCGTAGTCGACCCAACTTATGGCGGGTATTAAAACCTTTAAGTCATAGTCAACCCGTGCTTAGGCGGGTGGGGTCGGGTACGGGTAAAAACCGGCGGGTGTGGGTCGGGCCAGCGGGTGGGGTCGGTTTTGTGCAGCCCTAGATTGAAATATGAAGGACCAATACATAACAAAACACCAATATTATTGGTGCTGAAGATTACAGCTATTCAATACTAAATCATACATGTCTCCATAATTTTATTGAACTAAGTTTCAGACCATCAGCATAAATATTGTGTCACTGAAATTTTAGATCTAAGTTTCAGACATCAACATAAGATACAATGCCAGCGAAAACTCCAGAATGCACATTTTGTTGCCTCAAGAATGCATATTTTCTTGCCTCCACTTTTTCCTCCTTGATTGCCATGAATTAGTCCTGTCGACTTCATGCTCTTGCCTGATGCATAGTAATTAATGTCTAAGAAACATGGATGATTCCTTGTACCTACGCAACGCTACACGGATATATATCCAAATTTGCCTAAAATGATATGTGTATAGTAAGACTTAAGGTATTGGTCAAATAAAGACAAAAAAATATTAACAAACATACAATAGATGTGAAATTATGAATACCATTACTTAAGTTCATATAGAAATAGTTGTGCTACTGATACTCAGAATATACCTGCAAAGCCCTCTTGATTGGAATTTTACGATGAGGAACTTAACGGTGTATGTGCGCTTTCTTCCGGTCATAGGGAACTCCCCACCATATCATCCACTCCTACAGTGAATCAGTGAAAGCTACATCAACCCTTGGCTTCTCAGTCTCGTGAATGTTATAAGTGGTTCTCAAGAAAATTAAGATTGTTGGTGGAACTGACTACCTCATATCCTGTCAAAGTGTTATGACAGCGTCTGATTCCTACAAAGATCAATTTCATGATCAGGCAGGGTATGTTTAACATAATTGGGACAAAAGAGCTTATTGCAAGAGGCATTACTTACGATGGGTCTTGCGTCGCCAGACAAATACGGAATCAGTCGATTACATCTTTCTTACATGTCCGTTTTCGCATTTGGTGTGGAAGATACTCAATACTGGCCATCAAATTTCTTGGCACAAACCCGAGGTCGGTGGTGGGATTCCTTAGTTACCTGGACCTTTTCAGTTGACGTACATATGTCATATCTTCTTAATTTGGTACAAATGATGAGAGACATACCTTCAAAAGCACGTTGTAAGTAGATCCAATACGCAATGGTGTGCTTAACATTCCAATCAGTTTGGGGATCAAAGCTGTGAATTTATTCCAAATAATACTGGCGTATTCGACATCAACTTCCATCGTTTTGATCTCCTTTCTCAAAGATTTTTTGTTGGCTTAATTCTCCTCCTGTCCTGTCCGACACAAATGTATCGCTAGTGTTATGTTACTCTGCAAGAAATTTTATCTAGTTAATTGTGGAAGATCTATATATTACCTGTAGTCATTCGTATACACTGGACTCAAAATTGATGTTGTCGTATCTCGGACAGACTCGTCAGCATGTTCAATTGTATGTGAATGTTAGTCTTCTCATGATATATAAATGTGGAGATATTCATTTTTCTCAGAAAATGTTCATCTGCGTAGAACGATGAATTTTCTTTTTCGTCTTTCGCCTCGACTATACGATGAATTAAGAACTACCCTGTTTGGAGCTTATACTGTCGAGATCTGCGTCATCATTGATTTTACTGGGAGAGTCATTCTTGAGAGAATCCCTTCGTTTCCATGGAAAGAACTGTAATGTTAGTCTCTTACCACTACTACTACTCTATAAAGAACTGATTCAAACAAAAACTGTTCATTCTGTAAAACCATCCAAATTCAGCGAAAACCGACTAAAGTCAGGGTCATCCCATTTAAAAAGCAAGTTATGAGCAGAGCTTTTAAGTTTTGACCCATAGGCCATAACTCAGACTTTTCATTTCCACTAAAGACATTCTCGATTGGTAAAAAACAACACCCACTTACAAAATCTCTTACGTTGCAAAAATTATAGCATTCTAGATGTACTACTGAATATGGAAGAGTCTGAAAGCAGATGACGAAGAGAGGGGTTTCTGGCAAGGTATGCATTCGACTGGAGGGGTGTGAATTCGACTATTAAACCAACTGAACAATCGTGCCGATTAAGCCCTAAAGACACGCATAGGAAGAATATCTTCTCATATATTTTGCAAACGGTTATTTGGTTGAATCTTTCCGTCTATTCTGTTAAGTAACAAACACTGATCAAGAGACGTATCTTTTCGTTTAGGCAAAACTGCATAGCAAAGCCAGTTACTAAAATGCCCTCTGAAAAGGCATGTATCGCGTGAATACCTCTAATCTCCCCTCCTTTTTTTTTTCTTGTGTTGCAAAACGTAGTGTCCCTTGCCAAGAGATTCATTGCCTATATTTAAGTAAATGTTAAGGGGAACTCTGGCGCCGACACGTCAGCAAAAAAAAGTTCCCCTTTATATATTAAGTATAGATCTTCCTTTTAACTTTGACTTAGTGGTGGTAACTTTGTATATGGGGAGAATAGCTAGCGTGATGGTGGTGGTAATCATGGTTAGATACAGTCTACATATTAGTATGTAATGTATGGTGGTGGTCTTCATATCAAGTTTACCGGTGGTTGTTGAAGAATAGAAGAGGCAGCGGCATAGATGGTGGATATCATCAAACACGGTGGCTTGTAAATTGATGGGTTTGAAGAAGATATGTGAAGTACTGGATATGGAGTTTCAGTTATGGATTGCATTTGATGGTTGGTTAAACTAGAACTGGTAATTGTAATGTTTATGCGTCTGGTTGTTCCAGCTCAATCGTGATATATATGTTGCCTGATGGTTGCTAGAGATTTCAATTCCTCAGGTTCTACAGTGATTTTAGCTCTCTAATTGCTGTGTTCAGTTCAGAATTCATATAATGTAGGTTTTTCTTAATGGAATTGTTACTTGAGCTTCAATGAATCTTCTTGAGAGAAATAAAATGCTACATCTTGAAACATGGAATTTGTCCATTTCGTCTCCTTCCCTCTTGTGCACCAAGCCTCCCTAACCACTTTGCAGATAAATTTCTATGTGATGAACAGGGATGTTGCATTCTTCATGACCTTCACTTCCGATTATGTGCATTTTCTTTAGGATTTGACGCACGGACAAATCATCGATGCTGGCCTGATCTTTGCATTCTCATGGTTACTATCTTCTTCCTCATCTTTTCTTGCAAGGTTGTCACGCTTCATCTGCGGTACCTCTATGTCGTGTTGTGCCTAAACCAAGACGAATTCTCCTACAGCCATACTACAAGCCCCAGCCATCAAACCGGCAAAACCAGTAAGAATCATGAACTTCACATCTTCTTTAACAGCTCCTACACCCATTATAAATGAAGCTGTTGAAACTAAGCCATCATTGGCTCCAAGTACAGCAGCTCGTAGCCACTGTGACCTTTGAGAGTAGTCAAACTGGTCCTCATGTTCCTAATGGAATTCTTTGATGGTCGTTCGATATCGACAGTGGATATGGTTGGTCTAGCGACAGCTAGGTGAGTTGATGTTTGGTTAGTTTGATTAGCTTCATAAACAGCCATTTCAGGAAAGAAGAAAATGAACTATTACCTAGTGGTAGTACTAAAAATATAAGAAAAGTAGTCATCAACGAGGAAAGTTGTGGAAGAGGAAGAAAATTTCTGCGCCAAACAGTGAGAGGATTCTGCAAAACAAAATCCTTTGCAAGAACTTTGGACTTGGAGTATGCGTTATGAGTAGTTGATAGAGCAGATTATTGTCTTAGCAACAATGTAGTTAAGAATTCAATCAGATTAGGATAGGATTTGATTTAGAAAGTCATGTGCTTGAAAGGTTTCCTTCTATCATCCATAGGGTTTTTACGTACTCCTCAAGAAAGTTTAGGAATCCGTTTTAGGAAAGTTTAGGTCTTAACTTGTTAATTCTATATAAATAGATAATGTTATGTATCTAATTCAGCACAAAAGTTTCCACTTCGTTTTGTTTTTCTACGGTCAGTGAGAAACAAACTAGTGAGAAACAAACTAGGGTTGCTTCGTTTAGAGATTTCGTTTTTTTTTTGATCAGATGGAGACAGTCGTCAGAGCTCAAGATAGAAGTCCATCGCTATCTTCTTCTTCTTCAAGTGGTTGTTTCAGAGGAAGCAATTGCAGAAGTTCTGCAGCAGGTATATTACCAACCCCTTCTCCAATCAAATCCATCAACCGTGATTATCATCAATCTGCAGGTATACTACCAACCCCTTCTCCAATCAAATCCATCAGCCCTGATTTCCATCAGTCTGCAGGTATACTACCAACTCCTTCTCCAATCAAATCCTTCCACCCTGATTTTCATCAATCTGTTTCACCAACAAAAACACCAAAATCTGTTAAAAACAAGGGCACCAAAACCAAATTCCCTTCCTCATCTCCATCGATTACTGTAAGCTGTGGTAAAGATAAAAATTTCTGTGCGAAAACCAATTTTCCTTCTCCAGAACTATGGGCTGGTCCTTCTTATTCTAATTCACCACCACCAAGTTCATTACCTCTACCCAGATTCTCACTTGGACTTGAGCGTAGTGTTTCATTACCTGCTACTTCTTCTTCTAATGTAAAGATTGATATGATTCATCAGTTTTCCAAGTCTGCACCACCTTCGCCTACAAGAGAATAAGCAGCCAAAGTACATGATAGTAATTGATCATGGTTAGATACAGTCTATATTAGTAAAACATGGTGGCTTGTAGATTTTATGTGTTGATTTCCTTTTTATGTTTTTGCAAGGAGACATCATGTAATACATCTTTGTAGTTTTAATGTTTCCGGATGTATTGTTGACAAGATATTTCTTTCAAGAGTCATACAAATTTGTTGTTCAATTTGTTTGCATGCCTTATATTATGGTACCACTCAGGTCCACCAGTGTGTTCCAGAAAGTCAGCATACACAGGACATTATAGTTTTGAGAAGTTGGCACCCGGCATTCGCCTCTGAAACAAAAAGTAAGAAACCAGGGTCTTCTGAAGCAATAACTAGCACCAATACTCCTAAGCTGAGACCAATAAGAACTAAAAGCATACCAATTAATCTAATTTACAACATGCTTAAAAATCCTAAAAGTTAATCTCCTGAACTCTCTACCTCCTCCATGAATGTATGCATAACCAATCCATAAAGGTCTTCCTCTTGCACAAGCACCATCAACAGGGATTTCAACATTTATGCAACTGATGCCTTCCGAAAAGCAGATGGCTTAGCTCTATTCTCTCCGATCACATCAGTATGATATAGCCACGCTACTAAGTTCTTTTATGTTTGATTAAGCCGTAATGTTCACGTTTCTAATCACAGTTTAGCAGTTTCTAGCTTAAATCTAAGTGTATGAAATAATATTCAGATGAAACATTATGAAACTGCAGTAAAATTTTGATTCCGTTTAAGAAGTTCAATTCAATTTACTAGTCTAAATTCCCTAACTTATGTCTGATGTGAAGTTCCTGTTGGTAAATTTGTAAAGAGATTACAGACTCCTGACATGTCATTCATTACTTAAGCTGAAAAACTTGGTGCCAAGGAAATGTCAAAAAATCGGGTACCTATACTGAGCTTCTCTTGTCATCAGTTAAAAGAAATCACCATTGTGTCATTGCCACTTGTCATCAGTTAAAAGAAATCACCATTGTGTCATTGCAACATGGCAACATCTTTAGCCGCTGCATCATCCTGGAACCTTACATTTCACCAATAGTTTTCTGCACAGACTTTAAGTTAAACTATTTTCATGAGTGAAGTTAAATGTTTGATTCAATAAAGAACAGACGATAAACCCACACAATAACTCGGGAAGGAAAATATCTTATGAACTAGAGAAGCAGAGAAAGAATAAGGAAGCATAGAAAATCACGGGAGTGGTAATAGTATACTGTAAGTTTGTGTTGAGGGTGTCAATCCACCGTGTTTCACAATGTTGGCTGCATAGATTCATCCAGCTTATGATTCTTGCAATACCCATCCAGCAATGTATTCCAACCAATAACATCCGGCTCCAGGCCCCTATCCAACATCAAGTCAAACAGTTCAACCGCTTCTTGCAGCCAACCTGTCAAACACAAACCGCCGATCGATCATTGAATTATAGGTAATCCAATCAGGTTGTACGTTTATCTTGTCCATCAGTTCAAATAACCTCCAAGCATCTTCAACCATCCCATCCTTACAATGTGAATCTATTAAGATACTAAAAGTTATTGTATCGGGTAAAATCCCTTGATCAATCATCTCATCAAAATATCTTCTTGCTTCTTCCCACTGACCATATAGGCAATGACCATGAATCAAAGGAGCACACGTCGTTACTTCTGCCAAGACCCCTCCTCGAACCGACCTGAATTGGAAAGTCCATTAATCACAATATTGTAAACAACTACATTCGGAACCACATTGACAGCTCTAAGCATTTCGGAAAATAGATGGAACCAAAGCTTCATCAACTAGACCTCCTTTAAAAAGAGTATCTATGATCGCATTGTATGAAACAACTTTCCATTTCCCCATGTTGTTCTTTAGCAAGACCCACTTCACCAATTCTACAAAGCCCATGTATAACAGTATTAAATGTGAATGTATCAGGTTGAATGCCTGTGTTAGTCATTTTATCAAACGCATTGAACGCAATATCAATCTTTCCTTGGTAACAGAAAGTGAATGCATCTGGATGATACCCTCTCTTAATAATCTCCCCAAGCAAACAAAACCCATGATTTACTTGGCCTTTTTTGCACAAGCAATTAATCAAAATGTTAAAGGTATATAAATCAGGTTTTACCCCAACCAGACTCATCATGTTACAACATAACCACTTCTGAATATCATCTAATCTTTGATAATGATCCCAGGCAGAATGTATCGGTAGATGGTAATGGCCTTTCCAAAATCAACTGATAAAAGTATCTCAGCCCATCGTCAAGTTTCTTGATTCCAGTTTTGCACTCGTTCCTCACGAAATGTTCCAGTTCGGTTACTCCATTATAATAACTGGACATTAAGCTTGTACTAAGCTTCTGAAATCTTTGACCTAATTTCATTTTTTTCAGCTTGTTTAGAGTTCAGTGGATAGTGGTGGTGGTAAGAGTGATTTTTTTTCAGCTTGTTTAGAAATCTTTGCACAGCTGTTTGTAGACACCCCCATAATGTGCTGGTAAGTTTACCGTGGTTGCCTTTAGACTTTTAACTGTGTTTTTAGTTTTTTTTTTTTTTTTGGAATACAATATCTGTGTTTTTAGTTGGCCACTGACATACAAAACTCACCGGAATAGCCAAAATATGGTCAGTCACGGAGGAAATAAAATTATTTGCTACATTTTTTTTTCTTCATACAAGTTTTTATGGATCCCCTAACTCTGGAACGGAGACCCCATTTCAATGGCAGAGCCAGAAAGTTTTGGTTGTGAGGACAAAAATTTTACGTGACAAAAAATTTTTAGGTGTTTTTTCTTTTTAAAAATGCCACATGAATAGTAGACAAAACTAAACTACCTAATTATTTGAAAACTAGAATATAGGTATCCGTTTGTGTTTACTTCATAATGTACAAGAACAACATAAAACGTACACCATATTACAAGAGCAGTACCTTTCTGCCTTCATCGTCTGTGCAAATTTCCACTCTTCTAATCGTAGTTGAATGTGACATATATGCTTCTCAAATACTAAGCTACCTGATAATTTGAGACTCTTAGGTTTGTCTTTGTCGAATGGTGTTCTGAGATAAGATGTTTTGATAACAACCAAATTTAACTTTCCTTTCTAAACCCCCAACTAAAAACATAAATTCAATATTGCCAGCCAATGTACCTGCACAAGGAGTATAAATATCAATAATACCAAGCCTATTTAGTTTAATTATCATATTTTATGGGTTCCCCTCTGCCAATGTCCGATCCACCGATCTTAGATCGAAAATGCTAAGTGCCCACCGGATCCGTCCACCAACAGGCTCTCCCCCAGGCGTGGCAGTTTTTGATTGGGTGATGAAACCCTGGGCGGGGCCCCTGCTGCTCCACCGGCCAATGGGGTTGCGCCACGCAGGCGGGGGAGAGCCTGGTGGACAGTCCTGGTGGCCCTGTAGCAGCTTCGATCTTAGATACTATATGAGAATCTCCTGACCTCAAATAATGAAGGGTGTTTTAAGCCCTTTGCAAATTCTTCATCCCCTTCTATTTGACCTCCACGAAATGATTTGGTTCTCCCCTTACTTTTTGCATTTAAAAAAATATTAAACTACCCTTTAATTATTAGAGCTAATTATTACATTAGTGTTAGTGATAATGATTAGTGATAATGATTATTAGGGTTAATGAAATTAGTCTTTAACATAGTCATGAGATGGGAGAGAAATTTGATTTCGGTTTGATTTTGATTTAGCGAGAGAAGAGGAAAAAGTGGAAAAAAAAAAAACTTAAAAATTTGGGTTTGATGATTTGAATGTTTAAAAGTGTTTGATAAATTAATCTTTTGATCAACATTCAAAGTTGAGGTGGTGTTTCATTGTCGCTTTCGATTGGTTTTTCAACATGGGTTTGGGGTGATGTATCCATGAATTAGATGTGAAGAATGAGTTGATTGAAACTAATAGAACTAGTTGTCCAGCCCGTGCGTTTGCACGGGCCTAAGTCCCTAAGCCTTTTAGCTCACCGCATTTCATACTAAAGGGGTTCGTCCGAGACCATTCCCTAGTTTCGTTAATTTCAACTTTTTCCATTTTAAAAAAAAACTGAATGGGAAATAATCAATAAATCAGAGAGGTATTTCCCCAATTCTGTGATGAAATAGTTTGGATTTGATCGATACCTGATTGCGCAAGAACTTGTATGTCCAAATACGAATTGATTGCAGATGAACAATTGGTAATATTCCATTATCAGGGACTTCGATTAAAGGTAGAGCTTGCTTCTAGTTCGATGTCTATTCATGATATACCCAAACATTAGCATTAACCTATTAAATCGAGGTAAAAGTTTCGTTAATAAAGGGTGAGTAAATACCTGTTTGTCGACAATTATCATATCCACGCTTCTAGCTCTGCCAGTAAAGCCAAAGTCGAATTCTTCCCACTTTTTTGCAATCCGAACTTTGACGATGTTTGTTTTTCCTTGACATAGAGATCTTAAGTTATCTGTGTCGTCGCATGTAGATGGTGTACACATCGTATCGATGTTTAAGTTAGCTTAATACGTTAATCTGCAAGTAGAGTATTATATTGTATTAAATACAAAGTTGGTGGGTTTACGTTTATATAATACCTGTTTTATTTCCTATTTTACAACCAAACTCTAAGGAGACCTGGGTTTTAAGTTAGGAAAGGTTTGAGATTGTTGAAGGGAAGTTACACAGGCATGTGTTTAACTTGGCCGACGTGTTTTTTGAACAATGACTACTCTTTAGTAGTCATGCGGTTGAAGGACTGTACCAATGACTGAATTAAATTAGCCATACAGTGATACCAAACTACTTATTACTAACCTTTAAACAACCTGGGCAATCGTTATTGATGCAAACATGGATTTGCAGGATGTAGTAGCTGTGTCATATGCAGCTCCAGATTCTACTGAATGTGCAGCTTGATCAGCAGCTAGCCTAGAAGAAATCATTCTTTAATTTTCCTAGGATCCTAAAGTGATTAATCCTATCCCCAAAGCTGCATGACATTTAAACTTATCACTTGATCCGGGTAGATTGTGTAAAGCTCTACTTGATATCTGACAGAAGCATAATGTGTATAGCAAACTTGGTAAATTTGAACAACACCTAATTGCACCCTAGGCAAAAGAATTCCGTACACTAAACAATGTTTGCAGATAAAAATCCAAATAATTAACCAATTAAATAGGCTGAAATGTATAATTGGAAATATAACTAAAAAGTGTCCCAAAAAAAGAATTTTAAAAAATATCTGCCTTGCTTAGAAACTGTATGAGGTGATTCAAGTGTAATCAACTCAGTCTTCATCCATCAAAGTCGGCATGTCAGGGTCACAATCTGCAATATTAATTTCGTTTTCCTCTTCGTCATCCAATCCTGCGCCACTTAAGTTATTTTCAGACATGTCCACATCGTCATCTCCATCTTGTATGCTATGCTCATGTACTTCAAGCTCTGTCCATGGACCCACATCATTCCCAATATCTGTATCTCCGAAATCCTCCAACCCGTGTGACATGAGCTCCTGGCAATTATGTGCGTGATCTTCTTCATCCCCTTCTCTCGGAACCCAACATCCTTCTTCGTCATCACTGGTATCATTATCGGTGTCACTGGTACCGTCGTCTGGTTTGGGTTCCGTACTATTTTCAGCAACAGTTTCTCTTCCCTTGTTACACTGCACACGGAAAGTAATTTAAAGTAAAATAAAAAAACCTTACGAAACTGTATTTGTTCCAGGGTATTTTAGTTTTTAAAAGCACTTACTGGATTTAAATTTGAGAAAATCTCTTTGTATACAATGTTCTTAGTGTAATCTCTTTGTATACAATGTTCTCCAACTCATGATTGAGTGGATACACACCTTTCAAAAAAATAGTTCTTCGGGAACCCTTCTGAGTAATCTCTAGCTCAAAAATAAACCGGCGATTGTCAAGACACCTTAGCAGAGGAACCTTTTCTGACAGTACCTCCTGATTAGAACAAATATCATTGTTAAGGTAACCAGAGAACGTGTAAATATTAGAATTTTAAGTATGTATCTGTTTCGAACCTCTTTGTCTAGGAAGCTTGAATACATAAGTCCTGTAAGTTCAGAAACAATTTTATTATCATCAAAGAGAATAACGGCCAAGTCTCCTAAAGAAGTCAACTTAGTTGTTCCATATTCATCTTCGCCCCATATTTCCAATTCTAGCTTAAACCTGTAGGATCATAGTCTTAGTTAGCTCTATCCTCTAATAACAACAATAATGTCATTGGGTTGAAGATTCAGCAGATATTACCTTGGCTCAATATATGGTTCAATGCAGGTACACTTGACAGAAGTCCAAGCCTTCATATCAACACTCGTAGGACAGCAGTTTGCGAACGTGAGGTAATACCATGTAGTACCCATTATAACCCCCTTGATTGTGCCTTTACATGTAATAGTCATGCCCTAATGCCCAATAATGTACGATTTCAAATTTACACCAATATTATTTATTTATTTTTATATTTTTTTATCATCAAAAATAAATTAAAAAGAGTGGCTTACTAAGTTTTCTCTGGGAATTGTTGAAGTACACGCCTCACCGAAGCCCATCCTGTTATAAAACAATGCCATCTCTATAGGCTTTTGGAGAGCGTTCTCGCAACATAGTTCATTTAGAGGCGTACGCAATGTGTACCTACATGGTAAACACCTCAATCAGTATCCTTTTATGTTTTCTCATGTGTTACACACTACCAACACAGTTTGTTATGCTACACATGGTACATTTATAATGCACGTAACGGATTGGGGTCTAGAAACCATAAAACACCTTTAGGATATACAAAACTCACTTAAGAACTTGAATTCCATCAGTTCTACTTTTCCCTTTTAGAAGGTAACTAAAAATCTTTTCCCTCTCTAATGGAGGAGATCCTAATATGCAACACTTGCCCCCTCTTGAAAGACTGCACTTCAGGTACGTCCAAGTCGATGTACACTTTTGTTGCCTCCGTGGAAGATAGACAATACACTCATGCATTTATTTTCATGAATTCAATCCTTGCATTTAAATTGTAATATCTATTTACTGTTTTTTTTTTTTTAAAACATCAAATAATGCTATAGGGCTTACCATTGTGTCTTTCTACTATCACAGATGTAATGATCATCACACTTTTTTTTATCTTCACGAACAAAGCAATTTCTCGTCAAATTACGGGCGTTTTCTCCCCACAAAGTCACCCTGGTGCACCACCCAATCTCAGTTGCTATAGTGATATCCCTCATATAGCAGTATGTCCATGGCTAACTTTAACCTTTATCAGATCAGATATTCCCCTTACTATACCCATCACATCTGCACACAAACATTAGGCAAAATTCTCATTAAAGATTGGCCAAACTCATAATCTAGAAGGACTTAGGACAGTTTTATCTCACCTATAAAATAAACATACAACCCTTAATCCTTAAAGTTTTTTAATAAGCCGAACGAAAAGAAGTAAAGAAATTCCTAGAACTTACACTTTGGTCTAAAAGAATGGCGTGGAAATTCCTCAACCCCATAATCTTTGATTTAGTAGTTACCCAAGTCCTTAGTACCCTGAACACAGTGGACAGTTATTTTTCTGGCTCGAGATCCAACAGAGAGAGCAGTCGATCGCCTTCCTGGTTTCCTTTATCTTGCAAAATTAGTCGAGGGAATGCTTGTGAAGGCGTGCCTCTGGCAGATTGTTGTTCTGTCAACCCAGAGAATCTTATCAAGGTATGATCCATGCACTGTAATATTGGTTAACAGCATTTTTCAAAACTGAGGAGCATCGTCCAAAGACGTTTAGGTAATATTGGGTTTTCACAATAATTATATAGTCAATAATAGAAACGTGATTGTAGTTTTACGTTTTAATTAATTCTAAAAGAGCAATAATGTGAGTAACAATGTTACAGAGCAAATCTCTTGAAAATCAACAGACCTGTTCATGACGATTATCGGTGCTTACTCAGTTATACCAACAGATGTAGTCTTCATTGTTTATAACAATGTTTAATTCTTAAAAAACCAACAGGGAATATCATAACAAAGGAAAGAAACTAATGACCTTGTGTGCTGTCAGAATCCTAAATCAACCCAAAAAAAAAAAAACAATTTACCTTGTGCGTTATCAGAGTCCAAAAACACCATCATATCAGCCGCAGACACCAAAGCACTGTTTCCAGGTACAGCCTCACCCCTACCTGTAAACAATGTTCAAAACAGAACCATTAAAACACAATGAAAGGGAGAAGCACAACACGAAGAACAACCAACTACCAAATCACAACAAACCTTGTTCATCGTCACTACCCACAACAGGTCTCCCGTCAAACATTCATTGTCTTTCCAGCTGTAGAATTCATGTTTTTTTTTTCTTTCTTTCTGTAGAGGAGGAATGCTATATCTCGGTTTCTTAAGACTCGGCTTGTAATATAGTTGCTTCTTTGACAGAAGATCTTAGGAAGGATCCAAGTTCTTGAGACTCGTCTTGTAATATAGCTGCTTCTTTGACAGAATATCTTAGGAAAGATCCAGGTTTAAATTTAGTTAAATTATTATACATTAATATCTCTGAGTTCCTTCCTGATATAGGGGACTACGTTAAACAATTTTAAGCAATTATGAGTGATTTATGCTAACAGGGGTCTGATTGCCATTGTTTATTCCGGTTATTATCGTTAATGGGGGTCTGCTTACCACTGCTAACGAAAAAGTACCATTGTTCTTAGGTTTTTTAGTGGTCAAAGGATGACGTTAAACCACTGCTGAGTTGGCTGTTTTGTGGACTCTAGGTGGCGAGTTCTGATTGGCTAAGATATCCGTGGTGGGGCCTCGAGCTCTAATATTCGAGCTTTGTTCAACTTTCAACGTGGATGAGTTATTTGGTACTCCTATTATTGTTTTAATTTGGAATTTAAAAAATTTCCTTGAAGAATGATAATGATTCAAGTGAGATTGAAATATTGTAAGAACAAGGTTTTGATTGGTTTTCAATATTATATAACTTGAGTATCATGCTTATGACAATGCCACTGGTCATTAGTGGAAAAAGTGAGATCAGGATAGCTTTTTGAACAAAAGTGTAACGATGTAACGAGCAACATACATTCGGCCCTAAACAAAAGAAGCAACTTAGGGGCGGAAAATACATTTGGCTCTTAAAAAAAAATTGGGAACCGAATTGTTATTCGTCCTCAAGAACAACCAACATTCGGCTCCTATTTTGCAAAATTTTAGGGGTCGAATTCCCAACTGTCTGTGCTCTAAAACACATCAAACCATAGATTTCACAATCAAAATCAACAAAAAACATCATGCAAATACAATATTCAACAACTAGGATGAAATGGGTTGCCTTTAGACTTTTAACTATGTTTTTAGCCTCTTTTTTTTTTTGAAATACAATATCTGTGTTTTTAGTTGGCCACTGATATACATAACTCACCGGAATAGCCAAAATATGTCAGTCACGGAGGAAATACAATTATTTGCTACATTCTTTTTTCTTCATACAAGTTTTTATGGATCCCCTAACTCAGGAACGGAGACCCCATCTCAATGGCGGAGCCAGAAAGTTTTGGTTGTGAGGACAAAAATTTGACACGACAAATTTTTTTTAGGTGTTTTTTCTTAAAAAAAATGCCACATGAATAGTTGACAAAACTAAACAACCTGATTATTTGAAAACCTAGAATATAGCTATCAGTTTGTGTTTACCACAATTTACAAGAACAACAAAAAAACGTACACCATATTACAAGAGCGGTACCTTTTCTCCCTTCATCGTCTGTGCAAATTTCCACTCTTCTAATCGTAGTTGAATGTGACATATATGCTTCTCAAATACTAAGCTACCTGATAATTTGAGACTCTTAGGTTTGTCTTTGTCGAATGGTGTCCAGAGATAAGATGTTTTGTTAGGGCATTGTCCGGTCAAACCCACTAGCGTTGGTATGTCAAGCTAGTTGTCAGTTTTAGGTGTCAAAATTCAATTCTTGATTTAGCCTACTAGAGTTTAGATTTCGGAAATGGGATATAGACAGAGTAGTAGAGACCTTGAAGACGAAGACTGTGAAGACAAAGAAGACATCAATTATTCTTCATCGACAAAAGGTTAGTAGGAGTTATGACTTTATGGATATTCTTATATTTCTACTTTCTCTATTCTTTCGAAATATAGTCGACTACTTTAGTAGTAATAGCGATTGAGATCGTGTTCTTGTGTAACATGGCTTTATGTTATGACCAGTATTTGATCCCACGAATATTGTGAATCAAGAATGCATGAGATAGATTCGACGCCATGAGTCCATTACAATGGTTTGCTTGCAAACTGTTATGTTGGATATGTATGAATCTAAAGGAGTACTCTTGAGCAAAGAGCCTGTGGATCACAGCTGAGGACGTTCTCACGTCTAAGTTCTGACTCAGGCCAGTACTTCCAGCGGAATCCGGATTTGACCTAATTTGACCAGCAGACGATTCCCGAACCGGTTTGCGTACCAGAGCCTGAAATTCTCCTGTCTCTAATTTGTTCACGTACCGGTACGTGAACCTGACATGGAGATTTCACTGGTAGTCGAATTAAGAGTTTATTCTTTTTGGATTTTCCTCTGAGTCAAATTCCAAACTCCTTTATCTCTTAGATGGACTTGTGTAAAACATAAATACCTTTTGTGTTCCATCTAACGATCCTCAATGAGTCAATAAGATAAGATTATCTCTGGTCTGTTGGATTCCTATCTTGAAGTGTTTTTGAGCCAACAAAACACTTGGCAGATAAATCTAATAAGGAATTTCAATTGAGATTAATCTGTATTACTTGGTTGGCAAGTTTAAGGTTTCCTTAACTTGTGGGACAAGTAATTGATTGCTTAATTCCAAAGCAACCTATCTTATTGAGTGCTATAAATAGAGGTGTCTACGGACAAATACCGCAAGCATCAAGCATACGTGAAGGTCCTTAGGGAAGGTAACGTAACTCTTTTCACTTCGGTGAAAGCTTGTTGTGGTATAGTCATCCTCTATAGGTTGCAGCTCCTCTGGGAACTCCCTACGACTATAAAAGAC
>JAJJMA010018342.1:0-19404 GCA_023529015.1 Papaver nudicaule | reverse complement strand
GTCTCCTTGCATGTTTTTGAGATAGTACGAACCCTTCCCTGCAACATCTTCGATAACATATGGTCCTTCCCACACGGGGGCTAGTTTGCCCCACTCCGTCTTTTTCTGGTATGGTGGTATCTGTCTCATTACGAATTCTCCTACCGTAAAGTTTCGAAGAACTACGTTTTTGTTGTATTCTTTGGCGATCCTTCGCTGATAGTTCTCCATTCGTTTGAGTACGGTCTCCCTTCTTCCTTCTAGATCATCTAATTTCTCGTAGATGAGATCTGTGGTTAAGTTCTTTTCCCAAGCCCCGTCTTCGTAGCTGGGATGATAATTTATGTAGGTATTACAGCTTCGGTTCCGTATGTTCGCATAAAAGGTGTTTCTCCCGTAGCTTCTTTTCGAGATGTTCGGTATGCCCATAGCACATTGTGTAATTGTTCACACAATTTCCTCTTGTAATTGTCAAGTTTCTTCTTTAGGATCAGAGCTATGGTTTTGTTTGTGGACTCGGCATGTCCGTTGCTTTGTGGGTACGTAGGTGTTGATTTGATCTTCTGAATCTTGTAGGCGTCGAACAACATGTCGATGTTCTTTCCGCCGAGTTGAGCTCCATTATCTGATACAATGGCCGCCGGGATTCCGAACCTGCAAGTGATATGTTCGAACAAAAACTTGAACACGTCACGATCTCTGATGTGAGCGAGGGGTGCGGCCTCCACCCACTTGGTGAAGTAGTCGGTGGCGACTATTAGAAACCTTCGATTGCCGGACCCTGCTGATAGGTGTGCAAAACACCAATTCAAGAGTACCTAATTGATACACTTTAGTCGGCCAAATCCTCATATATTGTTTATTTTACATTGTTTTCTATTTTGCAGGTACTTTGAAGTTTAATAATAAAAACGAAGCAATTTACAACTCAATTCATCACTTGGCAACTCTCGGAATGGTCTCAAATACAAGAAGAATACAAGGTTCAAAACTGTGGCGAAATAAGAATTACTGGGGGGCAGCCCTTCTTTGTTAAGCACCAGCCCGGTTATTCCCAGCCTCAGCGAAGCGTTAAGGGGCACCCTAAAAACAGGCCCAATTCCTGAAAAGCAGGCCCGGTTTCTAAAAGCAGGCCCAGTTTCTTTTATCGGTCCAAAAATCAGTTTCAGTTGGTTTCCGTCAGTATAAAAGGGTGTTCACGTACAGAATTCAGAGTCGACGTCAGGAGGATACGGACGCCAGAGAAGGGTTTTTCACGCACAAGTGCGAGTTCTGGACGGGGGAAAAGCTAGGGTTCCACGCAAGGATTTTTGGCGCGATTCTCGAGGTGCCGCGAACAAGGGTTTTTATGCTTTCTCATGCTTTCTTTATATTCTTCTATGGATTTCAATAAAGCTATGAGTAGCTAAATACTTTAATATTGGTTAGGGATGTAGTCGGATATCATAGACATGCTACTTGATTAATTTTGGAGTTATAATTATTCTTTTTATCATCGTTCTTATTTTACTGTGCGTATGAATGCATGATTGATGTATTGCATTAAGATTGAATATTTATTGATTTAAGTTGCAAATTAAATTAGTCTATATTCATATCTACAACTAGAATTAGGTTTTGAGATACAAAATCGTCGATGAACCTTTTCACAAGTAGTACAGTATAATTCCAATTGCGGTGATAGCTTTTAGGAATTGTATGTAGAATATGACCTTTGTTGAATGAACTGCTCCTGGTAGTTCATTGCATTGATTAGCCTATTTCACAGATATTAATGCTCTTAGAGAGTTGAACTCAATTACTCGATGTGTTGAGTTATTCTCTACGTAGTATTCACACATTCATCGTTATGGTGTGTGATGACATTAGGAAATTCCGGAATATTTTCGCGATGATGTATTTTAGGGCTTTTGATGATGAGAGATTAAATAGAAACTCCAAATATTACTCATATGCATGTTATTTGATTGAAGATGAACCCTTCACCAATATTCGCATCTCCTGATTATTTTCTACATTTATTTTCTTTAGTTTTAATTTACTTTTATTGCACCAAACATCCCCCCCTTTGGTTACTTTTAAGTTTTCAAATACAACTGATAAATACCTCTCTTTGTGGAACGAATCTGTTCTTGCCACTATATTATTTTATTTATTGTGAAGGTTAAGAACTGAATTATATTTGTTGCGGTTCGACAACGCATCACCTGCTACCAGTGGACCTACTATGTCGACTCCCCACTTCGCGAATGGCCAGGGGCTTAATACCGCGTTCAATTCCGTTGCTGGTACTTTGAATTTCCTTGCAAAATGTTGGCAAGCAATACATCGTCTTGCCATTTCCAACGCATCTCTGTTCATGCTCGGCCAGTAGTACCCTTGCAATCGAGCTTTCTGCGCCAAAGACCTCATGCTGCTGTGGTTTCCCGCATCTCCGTAGTGTATGTCTTTCAAGATGTGCAATTCTTCTTCTTTTGTGATGAATCTTAGTAATGGCCCTAAGAATGTAGTTTTATAAAGAATACCTTCGCGGAGATGATATCGTGTCGCCCTCGAGATGACCTTCTTTGCGTATTTGGGATCTTCGAGCAGTATTTCGTCACTTAAGTATCGGTGAAGTGGTACTCTCCAATCGTCCTCTATCTCGTTTCCTTCTGTATTTGGTGGGCTGGATACTCCTTCCACATCCATTGCTTCTTATGTTGTGGCCTCCGTATTCACCGATGGTTCATAAACTCTCCCCACCTTGATGGATGTGACCTTAGGGTCTCGTAACATGGATGATATATATGCCAGTGCGTCTGCATGTCTGTTATCCTTCCTCGTTATATGCCTGTACGTTACCTTCTCAATCTTCGCTGCGAGCTCTTGCGCTAGCTTTAAATACGCGGTTAGGCATAAATCCAGAGTTTGATATTGGAGTTCGATTTGCCGGATGATGAGTTGTGAGTCACTTGTTATCCTGACGTCTGTGATGCCTAACACGATGATCAATCGTAATGCGTGGATCACTGCTTCGTACTCCACGATGTTATTCGTGTATTCTGCAAATTCTAACCTGAATGCATGTAGGATCTTGTCTCCGGTCGGGGTTGTTATTACAATTCATATCCCTGCGCCTTCTTTGTTGGACGATCCATCTACGGAGACTTCCCATCTACGAGAGTTGACTGGTTCGAGCAAATCGTCTGGATCTTCTGTGTCTTCTTCAGCTCCGGGTATGTCATTCAATCTCTTCTTTGTCTTTGAGGGGTAGATCCGCCAAGAAGTCTGCTATCACTTGTGACTTCTCCGTCGTTCGAGGTTCGAATATGATCTTGAATTGCGTTACCTGTGCATTCCATTTGGCTACGCGTCCCACTCTGTCTGAGTTCTGGAGGACTTGACCAATGGGTGCCTTTGTTAACAGTCTCACCGTGTGCGCGTTGAAGTAGGTTCGTAGTTTATGCGTCGCGAATACTAGAGCCATGATGATCTGTTATATCTTCGTGCAGTTCTTTTCAGTTGGGTACAGAGTTTTGCTGATGTAGTAAATGGGTATCTCTTCCTTCTTGTTCGGTCTAACTAGAACTGCGCTGGTTGCGCTGCTGGTAGCCGCCTAGTAGAGAGTTAATACCTCGTCCTTTTATGGCCTCTGTAACGTTGGTAGGGTCGCCAATATTCTTTAATCTTCTCAAAAGCCTGTTGGAAGTCTTCTGTCCACGCGAACCTACAATCCTTCTTTAATGTCGAGAAGAAATCCTTGCACCTATCTGACGATCTGGCTATGAATCTCCCCATCGCCGTTAGTCTTTCGCTTAGTCTTTGGACGTCCTTCAAACTCTTCGGTAATGGCATCTCCACCACGGCTCTAACTTTCTCATGATCGACCTCGATCCCCTTTTTTGTGACCAAGTATCCTAAGAACTTTCCGGAGGTTACTCCGAAGGTACACTTTTCTGGATTTACCTTCATTTTGCAGCTCCTCATAACTTCGAATATCTCCCTGAGGTCCGCCAAGTGGTCTTGTGACTTTAGGCTTTTGACAAGCATATCATCAACATAAACCTCCAAGTTTTTTTTCCAATCCATTGCTTGAATATTTTGTCCACCCGTCTTTGATATGTGGCTCCTGCATTTCTCAGTCCGAAGGGCATTCTGGTATAGCAATATAACCCTCTCGAAGTAAAAAAGGCGGTATGTTCTTGATCTTCTTCGGCCAGGGCTATTTGGTTATACCCCGAGTATCTGTCCATGAATGATAGCAGTTCGTGGCCAGAAGTCGCGTCGACCAGTTGGTTTATGATTGGCAAAGGATAGCTATCCCTTGGACAAGCTTTGTTGAGATTGCTAAAATCGATGTAGATTCTGACACCTCCGTTCTTCTTTGGTACTATTACCATATTTGATACCCAGGTAGGGTACATTACTTCTCTGATGAACCCGGCGTCAATCAACTTTTGGAGCTCCTTTTCCACTGCCTCGTGGTATATAGGAGCTACCTTTCTTATTCTTTGCTTGCATGGTGGTGTGTCCGGGTTAATCCGTAGGTGATGGGCCACCACCAGTGGATCTATCCCGGGCATGTCGTTCATCGTCCATGCAAATACATCCAAGTACTCTTTCAACAGCTCTTTCAGTTTTACTTCCATATCCTCCTTCAGCAGCGTTCCTATACTCACTTCTCGTGGCCGTTCTTCGGTTCCGATGTTGATTTTCTTCGTTGTCTCGATAGATGAAAATAATTGCTTCGGGGGTCCTATAGGAGCAACATTCTGTAATTGTTATTTGTCCCCAGTCGATGTTGATGCCACTATCGCTGCTGGGAGTAGTGATGCTGTTTTGGCCGCTTTGATTTGCTCATTGTATTCCTCGTATCGTTTTTCTTTCTCCTCTTCCTTTCGCTTTCCTTTATTCTTCTTGAGTTCTCTTTGCACCTCATCGTGGTGTTTGGCTTCAGCTGCATCACATCTTCGTGCATCTTGTTGGTCTCCTTTGATTTCCATTTCTCCATATGGCGTAGGAAATCTTAGGTGCTGATGATAGGTTGATGTCGTTCCTCTCAAGCGGTGCACCCAGAGTCTCCCCATGATGGCGTTGTAGGGTGAGGGTGAATCTACGATGTTGAATCTTGCCATGGTCTTCATTGGCCCTGCGTCTACCTGCAAAACTATTTCTCCCTTCGGTTTTGACGTGGATCCATTGAATCTATAAATCGTACACGTAGATGCATCCATTTGCCCATCCTTCAGCCCCATTCGAAGATAGGGTTCATAGAAAAGTACGTTGAACAAACTTCCTCCATTTATTAATATTTTAGAAACGTTCCACCCGTGGATAGGTAAAGTAACCACCAAGGGATCATTATGCATTTTGACATCCTGATTGATGTCTTTAGTGGAGAATGTGAGCTGAGTTGCCATCCACTCCTCCCATTCGTCGGTTAATCTTACGTTTAACTTGTATACTTCGTGGTCCGAGGTCCTCCTCCTTGTTCTCAAGCTATTGCAGATATCTCCTGGTAGCGACGGTTCGCCCTCTTGCTGGAATGTAATCATATTAAGTGACTTGTATCCCTAGGGGAGTTGTACCGTCTTTTCCTGTGCCGCTGCGTTTGTTGCTACTGCTGCCTGTCCTGGTAACTGAACATACTGTCCGAAGTCTCCTTGATTGATATACCTTTGAATCATGTTCTTCAGATGTTTGCATGTGTCAGTATCGTGCCCCTGAGTCTGATGGTACTCGCAGTAGTCTTTATGGTTCTTGGATTCATCTCTCTGCTTTCCTCGGGTAGATGGATATGGAAAATCCTGCTGTCCACCTTCTTTCTTCAGAATTTCCGAAAGTGACATGGTTAAGTTGGAATAGACTATATCCGCGTAGTCCCTTCTTCCTTTGTTCCCTGGCTTCCCGTCTTTATACCTGAGTTTCTTTTCGAATCCTGACGTGACGTCTCTTTCCTCCGAACGTTTCCCGGTCTCTGGTGCGGCTTCTACCGAATTCGTTCTCTGCGGGGTACTTCGGTCTTGCGCACGAGGATTATCCCTCTGGATGTCTTCTAGCCGGATATACTTGTCTTGAATCACGCGAAGCTCTCCCTCCGTTGCTGGTGTATGGGCGTGTAGTTCTACGAAGATAGAAGATGTTCTATCCAACCCGAACTTGTAACAATTGATGCTGATCTCCAGGTTGACCTTCCCTATATCTTGGCATACCTTTTACCATCTCTCTGTGTATGCCTGAAGTGTTTCTCGTGACCCGATGGCTAATGCAAACTATCTAGTCCCGCCTTAGTAGCCTTGTTGTACATGTAAGTCTCCACGAAGATATCAGATAGCTCTTCAAAGGAGTCAATTGAGTTTGGTTTGAGATTTTCAAACCACACTAGTGCTATGCCGGTAAGGCTGGATGGAAAATACCGGCACAACACTATGTCATCGGTATCCCAGTAGGCCAATACCCGAAGATAATACTTCAAGTGTGCGGCTAGGTCCGTAGTTCCGTCGTAACAAGTAAAATTCTGTAGTGGGCACTTCGGTGGTATCCTACTTCGTTCGAGTCTTACTTATACCGGAGTCGTCCTGGCTTCTTGCTTGGCTTCCTCCATCTTGTATCCTCCTTGCTTAGATTTCAAGTCCGCTAACTGGTCTATGACGACTTTTAGTTGAGTGACCACTTCTCCCATCTGTGGCGTGGCTATAATTTCTCCCTGCTGTTGAGACTGCATCCCGTGGCTCTGAGAATGACATGATCTTCCCGGAGTGGCTTGGGATTATGTGAACCTCCCTCTGTGGTAAGTTAATTCTTCCTTGATATCCTCCGGGTATGCATACGGGTGGTGGAGCCCGAATCCTATTCCTTAGTGATGAATAGCTTCGTGGCGCCCCCGAATTTACTTCGTCTTCTCTTCTGGTCTGATAGCTTCGGGCTCGTGATTGTCGTTCCCTTGCTTCGGCTCTGTCCCGTAGTGCTTGATTTTCCAGTGTCAAGGCAAGTGTTAGGGCATTGTCCGGTCAAACCCACTAGTGTTGGTATGTCAAGCTAGTTGTCAGTTTTAGGTGTCAAAACTCAATTCTTGATTTAGCCTACTAGAGTTTAGATTTCGGAATTGGGATATAGACAAAGTAGTAGAGACCTTGAAGACGAAGACTGTGAAGACAAAGAAGACATCAATTATTCTTCATCGATAAAAGGTTAGTAGGAGTTATGACTTTATGGATATTCTTCTATTTCTACTTTCTCTATTCTTTCGAAATAGTCGACTACTTTAGTAGTGATAATAGCGATTGAGATCGTATTCTTGTGTAACGTGGCCTTGTGTCATGACCAGTATTTGATCCCACAAAATACTGTGAGTACAAGAATGTATGAGACAGATTCGGTGCCATGTGTCCATTACAATGGTTTGCTTGCAAACTGTTAGTTGGATATGGATGAATCTAAAGGAGTACTCTTGAGCAAAGAGTCCATGGATCACAGCTGAGGACGTTCTCACGTCTAAGTTCTGGCTCAGCCCAGTACTTCCAGCTGAATCCAGATTTGACGAAATCTGACAGGTGGACGGTTCCCGAACCGGTTCGCAAACCAGAAACTCGGAATTCTTCTGAGTTCGAATGGCTGAACATTTCGCGAACCAGTACGCGAACCTGAATGTCGGTCATTCTGCCTGGTGTCGGATTTAGTGAATATTCTCCTAGAATTTCACTCTGAGTCAAATTCCAAAACTCCTTTATCTCTTAGATGGACTTGGTTATACAGAATATCTTTTGTGTTCCATCTAACGATCCTCAATGAGTCAATAAGATAAGATTATCTCTGGTCTGTTGGATTTCTATCTTGAAGTGTTTTTGAGCTAACAAAACACTTGGCAGATAACTCTAAAAAGAATTTCAATTGAGATTAATCTCTATTACTTGGTTGCCAAGTTTAGGGTTTCCCTAACTTGTGGGACAAGTAATTGATTGTTTTATTCCAAAGCAACCTATCTTATTGAGTGCTATAAATAGAGGTGTCTACGGACAAATACCGCAAGCATCAAGCATACGTGAAGGTCCTTAGGGAAGGAAGCGTAAACTCTTTTCACTTCGGTGAATGCTTGTTGTGGTATAGTCATCCTCTATAGGTTGCAGCTCCTCTGGGAACTCCCTGCGACTATAAAGACTTATCTTGAGAGTTGGGAAGCACAGGTAGGAGATTGAAACCATCTTTGGTTGAAATCGGATTAACCTGTAACCTTGGTAACCTGATCACGTTCTTGTCTATTCTAAAGTCTGTCTCTTCTGATATACGACTATTCAAGAACTGATACGTTACTCAACAAGGTTGGAAAGGTAGCAACGCACGGCTGCACTCGGTGTTGTAAGACCTAGTTGGCTCCAGTTATACAAGTTCCTTAAGTGGTTCTTCGTGTATAACTGAGGTAGATTCGAATTGGGCATTGCTTACTTGGTTTGCGTGTCAGCCCCGGTTCAAGAAGTAGATTTCCGTATGACCTGGATTTAACAATCCGAAGGAAGTCATCTTATGTATGGTAAACTGATAGAGGACAGTTACACCATACGTCAACAGTTTGGTTGAAAAGCCAGTATTGCTGACACAAGCCTTTGACAGCGGTCAAAGCAACTCCTAGGCCTGTAAAGGACGTCAGCTGGGGGAATCAAGTGCGTGACGATCTGTGGGGCATCTAGAGACGTAAGGAAGGCGACAGTAGCCAATTCTCTTGGAGGGCTTGAGTTGGTCTCTGCTACATGCCAGACCGAAGTCTTATAGTAGGCTAGTATTTGTAGTCAGTTTGTACTGGGCGGTGTTCAAACTGGACGAGGTCCCGAGGTTTTTCTGCAAGGCAGTTTCCTCGTTAAAAAAATCTCTGGTGTCTTGTGTGCTTTTACTTTCCGCATTATAACTCTGATTTATAATTAAAGCACCAAGTAGTACGTTATTGCATAACTGTCGAGTTGACTCCAAAGTAATCTTTGTCGAGGTCTAACAACTCCAGTTATAAGTTTGGATATTGATTTTTGAGATCGTCCAGACTTAAACCATAAGACTCACGAGCCAAAACGAAAAGTTGGTAGTATTTCGGTACCCCTCCTTTTTCAGCAAGTAAAACCTCGTCTTGCTCTCTCTGGTCCTGGAGCAAGGCTTCCAACTGCGCTGTTAAAGGTGGTTCATTCATTCCTTCGGCTTCATTGTTAACTCCGTTGTTGACGATCGATCCCATTTCATTTTCGGATTCTTCTGACATGGTTGCCGTATGGACCGATACTGAGTTTCCTGTATTTTCGACAGGGGTGTGATGAAGCTGGTCGTTCCCTGGGTTTTCCTCTTCAACCATCTCTTCTGCTGGTAAAGGCATTCCGTACAGAGGGTTTCTGTTTACCACCTGCTCACTGGGGATTGCTACCGTGCTCCTCTGCGAACTTCGTGGTAAATTGATGGCATCTTCTAGATCAAGATTGATCTCTCCCTGAGCCCTTAGTGATTGCAACCTGCTCCGGGTCAGCGCGGGTTGTTGCCGGCTTCTAGTCACCAACGACCTTCCTTCGTTAGCCATGAGCTACTCCACTCCTTTTCCTGCTGATACGATGGAGAAGAAAAGACGATGGTAAAGTGTACCTTTAGTCGTACAAAAGTTTGTCTACCCAGTTGATTCCCCAGGTACGTCTGAAAAAGTAGTATTAGCTTTTGTTTTTCTAACTAAAATATTAATTATTGTTAAGAAATCGATCTGGTGATTTTTTCAATAAGAAATCATTTTTTGATGGATTTGGAGGATATTGCCTACTTGTTATATTCAAGATCAAGTTTGCTTCTCACTATCAGACCATAATTCACCAGGAGGTGATATCTGTAGATGGTGAAAAATGAGAGAGGGACAAGATTGTCAAAACACTCTCGAAACCATACCTTATTAAAGGCAATCGCCTATTCAGGCTCATAGCTCAGAGTGCAACACATTCCATGAGCTCGATAAACTCTCTATGAGCTCTCTCTTATAACTCCGGTGGGGAGGGTAATATCATAGTGTAGTACTAATAACCTCACCAACATATTAAACCCATTGATCTGCTTCATGTCGACACCCATCTCGATATCAGAACCAGGTCGCTTAATGGTATATGGTGAAGAGTTAACAGAGACGTATCCTCATGGATTTCCTCTTAATACGACTCAACATACGAGTCTTGATGCAAACCTCAGGAATAGTGAAGCTCCAGGCCGGTCCAGAGCTCTCTGAGAAGCATACATCAGCCTAAACAGGCTTAAGCAGATCTAATCCCAAGTTCAGGATGGTCTAGCCTAACATGGATTAACACGCCATGACCTCAAGTGTGTTGTAGCATAAGCACACACACACCACGACTAAGGCACAGGTTGCCCCAGAGTCGACCTTGGCCAGATGCCAAAGCCATAACGCCACATAGCATGGCACTCTGAACCATGGACCACCATGGATTTACAGGAAATTGGTGCAAAGACGCCACAAACCTACTTGGCCTTGGCTAAAAGCCAAGGCCACGCCACAAGACGCGGCCACAAACAAACTGGCCTTGGCCAGAAGCCAAGGCCGTGGCACCATAAACCATGGCGCCACAACAAGTTGGCCTTGGCGCCATGAGCTATGGCGCCACTACCATAGAACTAGCGAAGCGCTTTAAACTTAGCCTTGGCCAAAGGCCAAGGCCGTAGCCCCTTGGTCTATGGTGCTATGAACTCCTATGCACTTGCGCCCCATAGACACTACGATCATATTTGGCCACGCCAATTAGTCATAAGACTCTACTTTACTCAACTCAACTACGCAATATCCTCGTACCACTCGAGACATCAAAAAACATCACACGGGGGGATAACTTTAGGGGTATTGGTTTGGCGGTCTACGGCAGTTTAAAGAAACTGATAGAGATAGTGGTCAGTTACGAGAAGATGGCGCGAGTGGACATGTTCTACACAACTCAGGCAGTTATGGAAACCAACCCATGTCCTCCACTCCTCCACTCTTCCACGACTTCCACCTCTCTGTCGAGAGATCAGGGTGATTTCAAAACTATAAATAGAAGCTTCCCCTATCTTCCAAGGCAGAACGGTTAGAACACAGAAACAGAAACAACTACATCAGAGCCTCAGAGAAAACACACCTGAGAATCAAAACACGTTTCTAGCCTTGGAGGTTTCCAGTCGACTTCACGACGGAGATCTTGAACTCTTACACCCAAAACACATCCTCAACCTGATCTCAAGTTTCTTCGTTGTTTCCCTCCCTAGACCAACCTCTATCCTCTCTGTGACCGAAGCAAGACGGGAACAACCATTTTCTTGGTTTAGGCTTGTCTTGTTCGACTTTGATCTCCGAGCACTACGAAAGTACCCAGAGACGGTACATTGTTTTTGCAGGTAAAAACAGTTGGCGACCACAGTGGGAGATCATTCTCTCGGTTCCAGGGAAACTCGCTCAAAGATGGTTGAACTTAGGTCGGGATCAGATACCAAAAACCCCAACTCTTCAACTGACGGAGCTGTAGCCTCCAACGCAGCACCTACCAACCCACCTGCATCCAGCAATACTCTCAATATACCTG
Source organism: Papaver nudicaule (assembly GCA_023529015.1). NCBI lineage: Eukaryota > Viridiplantae > Streptophyta > Magnoliopsida > Ranunculales > Papaveraceae > Papaver > Papaver nudicaule. The sequence continues at coordinate 7,867 of JAJJMA010018342.1, read as the reverse complement.
TTACCCAAGAAAATCCCCCTTCAACACCTGACATCTCGGCTATACCTATCACCCCAATGACTCCTAACGCTCCGACCCAAGCCTCTGAGAAGAACCCTTCCTCCAAGACCAAGGCTGGCGCTACCACTGAGAAGGGAAAAGGAATGTCAGGAGCACTGACTATAGATGAGTTGGCCAAATGTCAAGATGCCCTCGTGGAAAGCCAAGTCAAGATGTTCGACACGCAACTAGGAATCCTGGATTGTCTCAAAACTCTAACCTTGAAGCTGTCAAGTTCACCAGTCAAGGAGACCCCTGACGCTGCTGCTACAGGTGCCCGCTCGACCGTTATCCACATTCGAGATGACGAAGCGCCTTCCCTCCCAGAAGAATCTCGCCAAAGAGGAGGACCATCATCCCGCTACGTCACGGCAGACGACTTGGAAAAGCTGCTACGAAGTCGAGAAAGAGATATGGCGCCACCTATCCACCAACACCAACCACCGTACCCGCACTAGGTCCAGAGGATCGCCCTCCCCAAAGGATATATGTCGCCCATGTTCTCCTTGTATGACGGAACTGAGAATGCACGTGAGCACATCTCACGATTTCTGGAATCCCTAGGGGAACACGAGTACAACCATGTCTTGAGACTCAAAGAATTCTCGAAGTCTCTCACTGGAAGAGCCTATACTTGGTACAATAACCTTGCTCCAAAAAGTATTGGGACCTGGGGCGAGATGGTGAGTGCGTTCTACCGCAAGTACTTCTTCGTGTCCGAGCAGATAACACTATCCGATCTCGGCAGAATGTTCCAGAGACCTAGCGAGCACCCGAACGACTACGTCAAGAGATTCAGAGTCCAAGCCCTTGACTGCCACGACCCGAACGTCACGGAACAACAGTTGGTGGAGCTCTGCATCAACGGAATGATTCCTGTATACCGAGCCCTCTTGGAGAACCTCCGCTTTCAGACCTTCTTCGAACTCCATGAAGCTGCGAAGAGGTCCGCCACCACTGCACCCGCCCTGTTAGAAAGGACCAAACCCCTTAGGAGCGAAGAGACCCGGGCCACTCGCGGCGATAGGAGGCTGGTCAACAAACAGTACAACAATAACCTACCATCCATGGGCGCCGTCAGCGAAGGAGGGAAGAGAAAAGGCCCTGCCGCGGAGGTAACACATCCAAAACGCGCTAATTCAACTCCGGGGACCCCAAACAAGGACATGAACCAAGGAGGACCACAACAACCGGAGATGCGGAGACAGAAAGCCAGATCAGAGGTACCAGACTACCCGTTTCCCATGGAGGAGGTACTAGAACTACTAGACACTTGGATCCAGGACGGGATAATCGCACTCCCTTCACCTCAACGCCCTCCTACAGCTGAAGAGGTAGCAAGCCCAAGGTATTGCCGCTATCACCAAGTTACTACTCACTCTACCAGGGACTGCTTCACCCTTAAGCGGATTTTCCAAGTCAAGGTGGAGTCCGGAGAATTGCACTTAGGGAACGAAGGAGTATATCAAAATCCTTTACCTGTTCGAGCATTCACGTTCCCGGAGCAACCGGTGAATAAGAGAGTGGAGGAGATAATGTACCAGCTATGTGAAACTCTCTTTCTCTCGAAGCCACAGCGGAAAGACATGTTCACAACACTCAACACGTTGGTAGCGGGGAAACGCCTACCTTTCAAGGAAGTCGATGGGCAGACGATGTCCAAACAGGAGCCACAAGCAGGAGGACAAGGCTGGGGACTCCTCGCAACCACCCACGTGTCTGATGCTGAATTCTCAAAGGCACTCATCGACCCAGGATCCCCAGTGAACATCATCTCAGTCAAGACTCTCAGAGCCGCCAACATCCCTCGAAGCAGAGCCATCCGTGCCCCTGCCATCATCAAAGGTCCCGACGGAGTCGAAGTGCAAACTTACGGATGGATCGACCTTCCCATTGAAATCGCCACGATCCCAACCGTAGCGGAGTTCCACATTGTTAAGGGAGTAGTCGAAAGCGACATGGTGCTGGGACGCCCATGGATCTACAGCAACCGGGAGACACTCCCCCTGGAGTTCATGAAGCGGTTTGTACAGAAGAGCAGCGAGACGGTAATCGTGCCCACAGAGTCCATGGGGACCAATGAGAGCCCCCTCAACCAAGAAGGTACTTTGTCCAGTCCTCTCGTATCTGATAACCCACATTCACCGAGTCATTGGGGACTCACAACGAGGAAAACTACTCGAGAGAAAAGCCCGGAGAAACCCGCAATAGACATCGGCACAGCTATTAGGATCTTCATCAAAGACCTTCAGGAATCTGGAGTTGTACGTGACAAGCTACGCGACGACAAGGTCCGAGGAGAAGGCGAGCTCATCCCCTACAACATACCACCCAAAGTCCTAGAAACCATCCCAGACTTCAGAGAATGTATGGAACTGTTCAACCTCAAACAAGAGATGGGGGAGGATGCAGTCGCATACGTGGAAAGGTTTTGCAAGAAGGTGAAGGAACTCTTTCATGATCGTGATTCACCTCATGCCATACTGGCTACGGGATCGAACTCGGTTTAATCGGGTTTCGCCAAAAACCTGAAGGAGGACGACACTAAGCCTCATGTTTATTGTATTTGCATTCCTCCAAAGCACCGCGTCATAGCGTGCAGTAGATAGGATTTCCATTTTAGCAGAATCAATTAAGAAATGTATTTTATTTCAATATCCCTTAGAAAGCATAACCTTATCCAATCAATAGAAAATACTTACAACCCATTCAACGTTCAAAAAAAAAAGAGAAGCCGTGCACTAAAAAAAAAAAAACTAGTCGAGAATATCGCTCAAGACCCTACTAGGCCCTCCTTTGCAGGAAAGCCTTAGCCGTTCCAGCTCCTTCTCCTCCCTCTGCAACTCAGCCTTCAACTCTGCTACCTTCTTCTCTTTCTCTTGGAGGATCTCCAGAGACCCCTGAGCCTTAGCCCTTTCAAGCCTATCCCGCAGCCAAGACACATTGAAACCCTTAGACTCAGCCGCAACTATAGAATCCTCCCAATCTTGGACATCAAGCGGATCTGCGGAGTCGATGGATTGAGCCGCCATCTCGGACACCCTCGACAACAGAGCACCGACTATCGACTCAGAAAGCAACCTCTGCTCCCTCTCATGGGCAATGTGGCCGAACTTCCTCCAAATATGAGTATACAGCGTTTGGTACTTGCTCGCTACGGGGAAATTACCCACCAAGACATAACCAGGTCGAACTCGACTAACAGACGAAGGAAAATCAACCCCAGCACCAGGATAAGAAGGCTCCATATCCGTACCACTTTCAGTTACCTGCTTAGCCGAAGGAATAGTTACCTCCACATCACCCGAAGCGACTTCGTCGGTAACCTTGGGAGGACTGGTATCCACGTTATCTTTCGATGTCCGTCCCCGAAGAATGGTCACTCCTGGGCCATTTGAAACGACTTCACTGAGGGCCTCGGAGGTATTCGTGTCGCCTTTCAAGTCATCCCCACTCTCTAATGTTTCCACGTTCTCCGAGCGGCATCAACACGACCCTCGTCCCCCTGCTCCTGAAAAGACGGGATTATAGTTAGTCGATACTAGTTATGCGAAGGTGGATCTGAAAGAGAAAGGACGGACAAGCTCCAACAAGTTTTACCTGGGTAAGTGCACGATCATCAACCTCGATAGGGAGAGGAGAAGAAGCGCTAAGGCCCACACCAATCGGCTCGTCTACCTCCTTCCTCACCTCAAGACTCACGCCAATGGGCTCGTCTACCTCTTTCCTCACCTCAAGGCTCACACCAATCGACTCGTCTACTAATTTCCTCGCCTCCACATCAACAACTGGGGACTCCGTGAGGCTGTCACACTCCTCCGAACCCTATAGAAACGACAGAGGAAGATCAACCAAGGAAGGGAAGATATATAAAAGACAAGGGACTCCTCCGAGGTGGGAGCTACTTACTCGAGATGGGAAGGAACACGAACTCGTCACAAGGGAAGGAGCAATGAAGCAACCCTCAGGTAATTCCATCCTATTGCATTTAATCTTCTTCTTAGGTTGGATCAACGGAGGAGGTGCCATCTGCCCCCAAGAAAGGGAATCTCGTTAATCTAGGCAGGACGAGCAAAGCATATACATGAACATTCAGAAAGGAGACTACCTGAGGTATTAAAGTGAAAGTATGCTGTCGCTCGTATTCACCTCCTTCACAAAGTTGCCCAGAACCGTCAAGGTGTAATCCCAGAATTGGTTGTACTCGGGAGTGACCTTCGCCAACCTACTGGCCACCAAGAAGATAACCTTCCTCCCCGGGTCCTGGGAAGGATCTAAGTACTCACGCAGGTCGTCCCTAGATGGAGATAGATAACGATCAAAAGGCATATCCTGATCGAATCCCATAAACCGCGCCGCTCTATCGATATTATACGTTTGCCTCACCAGTCTTCCCTGATAAAAGCCGAAGATGAAGCCGGAAACGCTACTACACATGAACACCTGCTGTCCGTCGTGCTCGAAGTTATTGACACCCTGAGATCCGGAGCGTAAAACGACTTTCTCAGCATCCGCAGCAACCTCGAGTTGAAAGACTCTATCATCAGGAATGTTACACCATGGACGGAAGCAGACACACTCATCCCTATCCAGAAATCTATCAACCTCGCCGAGTCCTTGGGATGCTTATCGCTCCACCACATGATCCTGACGTACTACGATGAATCCAAAGGAAGACCCCCTTGCGAAGCATAATGCACATAGTGTTCCCACAAGAAAGCCTGGAGAAAAGGGAGGTTGACGAACGATGAAACGCGACCCGTGGAAGAACCAGACATATTCCCAGCCAAAGCGCTTAGATGCGCATACTGGGACCCGAGGAACAAACTACCAATTGGTAAAGGCATTCCTCGCGCCAGCCGAACGGCGTAGGGAACAACGAAAGGCTTCAGTGCCCCAATAGGATCATCCTCAAATATATCCCGTGACAACCAGAGCGTGAGGAATGCTGCTATAACCTTGGTGTTACTAAGGGCGTCACTCCTACCTCCAGACGAGTACCAATGATGAATCCACCTGGTATAATTCTCATCAGCAGAAGCATTTGGCAAATAGAGCTATTTGATCTTCGCATTTATTTCATCAACCACGACATCACGAGGGAGCCCCGGATAGTCCCTTGGAAGTACCCCGAGCACTGGAAGATGGTACATAGATGATACTGCCTCCAGAGAAATGACGATCTCTCCAAAGCCCGCAACGGCAGTATTTGTGGATCCACACCAACGATGCCATCAACGTCTACGTGCACCTTCAGCTTTCCAGACGCCCGCACCGCATGTGCAATCCCGACTTCCTCTAAGATATTATACACCCTCTGGTTGTTCAGCATGGAGTCCAACCAAGGGATCCACTGGTCCAGAGGAGCTCTAGGAGCGCGGAAGTCAATAGGGGAAGCCTCATATTCACCTCATTGTAAAGAGAACCTGACGATCTCACCCGGCACAACGACCAATGACGGAGACTTGGTCTTGCTGTTATACCTTGGAGCGAAGCGAGCCCCAGGATTGGCCCGGAGCACACGTGGAGTGGTCCTCCTCCCAATTTCTTTATACGCCTCGAAGAACTTGTCCTCAGAGCTAGGCGTTCCAGTAACAGGAAGCACGGGAATGGCACCACCATCTCGCTTCCTCTGCAGCATGCAAACGAATTCAAGTAAGTCATCAGTACTCGTATTTTCTAAAAAAAACATAAATGCCTAGGCGTAAATGCTTGTTTGTGCATAAAACTATCCTAGTCTTACGTCACTAACTTAAATGATATATAAAGTATTGAATCTTTGCATCATCCTAATATAAAGGAGTAACATCCGTTAAACACATAAATAGCTGAGAACATTAAGTTACTTCTTTAAAGCTATAATTGATCATTCATATGAAGGTGGTAATCATAATACAATATACAAGTTTTAGTCTTAAATGATTTTGAGTAAGGTTACAAGATAATGTTGATGATAATTCTCACTGAACTCACTACTAAGTTAATTGTTTCTCTTTCTTCTACTCAAAAGTCCGTCCTCAGCGCATTCTACTGAGTTGAGTATTTATAGGAGTCTTAAGGCGGTTCCCAGACATTTGTGTTCACACCTGGTGGGGTCCTCACACCTCCTTTTGTAGTGCGGCTCTCTTCTCTTAGTCTGCGGCCTTTCACTTACTTACTACTGAAATCTTCTTCCGTGTGCGGCCTTCTCTTGTTTCCATCGCTGAGAACTTGACACGCGTCCCTTGACTTCTGACTTGCTCTGACCGCGCATTGAATGAAAGTGGTTGGATGTTTCCCACGCCTCACAGCTGTCTCTTGAGATACTTGTCCCATCAGGTCTGTCGTGGTCCTTCCTCAGCCCTTCATCTGTGTTCTCTCTTGAGATGAGTAGTAGTGACTTCTGATTTTACTCAGTACTTCGCTCTCACCTGACTTATCCTACTTCCGCTTCTCAGATGCTTACACGTGGGCGGTGGGTACTTTGCACCAACAGTTTGCCCTTGTCGGTTAGTATTCGGGTTTGGGTTGCCCCAAGGGTAGAATGGTACCGATAACCCTTCTTCTTCATCTTTACTCCCACGTTGCATTCTGATTCCTTGGAATTCGCGCCGGTTACACTCTTTTGATTTTATCCTTTATATAAAACCGAAAACTGCCAAGTCTCTTTACTTTTCATTCTCTTTTCCTGCCTTCTTATTCTCTGAGTACTACTCAGCCTTTAGTACTAGGAAAATCTTCATTTTTGTTTTCTTCTTCTTCAAAGCTCTTTTCTCTTGAAAGTGACGTTGATACCTGTTGCTGTTGCCTTTAGTGTGGGATGGTGAGTCTTTATTTTTTCATTTCGTTCTCTCGTTCATATGTTTCTTAAGTCTGATGTATGACTTCTATAATATGGTTTTGGTTGAATCCAAAATTCTTAGAGTAGCAGAGAACATTGGTAAATTTAAAGAATCTTGCTAAAATCTCATACGGAAATCAGGGTTTTAATCATCGTATGTGTATGATTTAGGGTTAGGGTTTATAACTATTTTCTCCTTTGTTTGTGTGTTTGCCGGTACTGGATGTTTTTATGATATGATCCTCTTGATTCGTCGAAACTGATATAAACGATCTTGCAGTCTTTCTTATATTCGTTGCTCTTGCTACTGTGCTTGAACTATTTTGTGTGATATCGTACTTATTTTCCTGGTACTTACCATCATAATAGAGAACATACTTATACAAAAGTATATATACTTTGCCCCTGTTCTCTGTTGTGATGGTTGTCTTATGGAAATGATGCGTTTTTTTCTTTTTTTTTGCAGAAGTGAGATCATGCAATTTTTAGTATTCTTGCCTCCATTGCTCCACTGTTTCTGAACTTACCCTATTTATCATCTTTGTATAATTGCTGAGCTGTTTGGTTTTGATGGTTTTACGCCTCCCTTTCTTTATTTTATGAATATATGTTGCCCCATTACTTGGGTAAGATCATTTTATTGAATATCATCATTGACTTGGGTCTTTAATGCATTTGAGGTCCCATCATTTCTGTGAGAGTATATTATTGAATCGCAATATTGATGCCCCGTTATTTCTGTGAGAACACCATATTTAAACATAATATTGAACTCAGATATTTTGGTGAGCACACATATGGACTCAGAGTATTAATGCCCCACTCTTTATGTGAGAACATTTTATTGGATTATAACATTAATGCCCCATTCTTCCAGTGAGAGCATCTTATTAACATCGATGCCCCACTCTTTCTGTGAGAACATTGTATTTACACATATATTAATGCCCCACTCTTTCTATGAGAACATCTTATTATAACATCGATGCCCCACTCTTTCTGTGAGAA
>JAJJMA010018339.1:0-11045 GCA_023529015.1 Papaver nudicaule | reverse complement strand
CAAAATAGATAAGGGGCAACCAACAGCCTAAAGCTAGGTACATGACACATATTAGGTTTAAGGTTTCGAAACAAGAAACACATATTAAATTCTCTACAAATGTTTGGTGTCGAATTGAGAGTCCATGTGGTCGAGAACCGTTTTAGCATCACACCTTTTAAGCCTCGACGCACATGAATATATTTCCCGGTTCACATAAACCTTTAGGAAACCCCAGGGTCTTTTCGACCTTTTAGATCTCACATGGTCAAGACACATTGGCCTTGATTCTCAAGTCACTGTCAGCCACACAAACATAGTTTCGAATCTGTTATATCTCATTGGTCACAATATTTAAGTTTCGGACCAATAGCTTATGAATGCGAAAACCAGATTATGGTTTCGAAATCAACGTTTAGTTTTACCAAAACCTACATTGAGGTTCAAACATTGAAAATTCATAAGTTGAGATACACAAATATGGTTCGGAATCCAGAAGTGAGATATGGCATACAAGATGTTCATGTACAAAATCAAATGAATGATTCAGATCTTCAGTGTTCAGAGCCAAACCACGACGTCATATTCAAATCTCAGAAACATTAGTATTTCGAGTCTACATAACATAAGTGTGAGTCACAATCTCTCTTACATTGGCTCGTATAAATATATGCAATCAATCCGACAGAGCCAGACTAGGTAAGAAGAGACACAATACTGTGATGGATCAAATCTCGTAGTACTACCGAGATAACATCACATTGCTATATCCAACTCGAAAAGGTTTTAGGAAAAACCTTTATATTTACTTAGAGACGGAGAAGAAAAGAAAGCTCTAAGCAATATTGGAACGTCATAACTAGACACTAATGCCACAAGTGGTAAAGCGGAGTTATCATAAGACACACTGATCACAAGTGATCAAGTCATAACGTAAAGCTCAAGCTCAGAGTTATGTTTATGTCTTTTGTAGCACAAGTGTAAAAGATAATGGAATCGCGTTATTTAGATTCACTAACCTGTTGAATGATGAAGTCGGATGTCTTCGTTTGATCTTCAGTCTTTCTTCAACTCTTCAACTAGTGATTCTAAATCCTACCAAAATCTCTACTATGGGGATTTTACCAACTACATTTTGGCGCTAGAAGAGGTCTGAACCTGTGTTTTCCAAAAATTTTCTTCTTGTTTTAATGAAACTTAAGCTATTCTTTGTGGTAATGAGGTTTTTAAGTATTGGTTATGCTGATGTGCTTGATTGCTGTTAAAACTTTCCCTTTATAGGAGTTGTGAGTATGTTTACTGTTGTTTAAGGAGGCTGATCTTAAAAAGCTCCTATTTGAGGAAGTATTGAATGTCTCTAACATGATTAAGGGTGTTCTTAATAGTAAATATGCTGCTGATAGTTCTTAACCATAAGTATGCTGATAAACTTGTTAAAATTTTCCTCTTATAGAAGTCTTCGAATGTATTGCTGTTGTCAACCTTTGCAAAACCATTGAAAAACCTATCTTGTGAGATATGTTGGGCGTCATTAGTATGTCAATAATGGTGTTTAAATGTTGTTACTCTCGTTAATAACGGCATAACATGATTTTTCTCTCTTAACCTATAAAAATGAGTTTGTTGTTTATCGCTTCTAGATATGTTGGTTTCAAAACTGGAGTTTCAACTCCTTTGTTACAAAGATATTGCTTTTGGTGTGTCACAAAGGTTTTATGTTTAGTCGTTATCAAATCCTCTTTTCTCTGTTAAGCTTGTACATGTCCGTATGAGTCTAGGATGATGAAAACATTCGTAGGTTAGCTGTGATTCTTGGTAGTGAACATCTTGTTAGTTAGACTTAATGACGGTATTCCTTATTTTACATGTCACAGTATGATTCTTGAGTTAAAATTTTGGGAAGAGTCATTAGCAAAAAATGAGTGCCGTACAGCTTTTGATTCATAAAATGAAAAAGGTTGTCAAACTTTGGTGTTTTTAGGGTTTCCATGAGTTTTCAAAATTTAGGGTTTTTTCTTTCAACTGCCGACAAGATTAGGTCACACTCTGCAAACATTGCTGCTATAGTTCTGAGCTATTTTGTTTGTTTTCTACATTATCAGAAATTGCCCAACCGCCTCCACTAACGAATTTGGTATTTGCTCACAGTCAAGCTAGCTTAATACTGTCAGGAAGTGCTTTTGTTGTTTTCTACACAGGATACTAAATGGCGACTAAGCGGAAAGGAAGTACGGCGTCAACAAGTAAAATCTCCAAAGTTCCCCATACCCGCTCAGTCGGTACCCCTTCCTAATCGACATAACTTGAGGAGTTCAGCGGTACCACCGCTAGGTTTTGCACATGATTTTTTCTTGAGCGGCAATACAAGTCAGCAGGCAACAACACCACAGCCAGAGATTCAGCAACATCAGCCAACAGCGCCAACAACAAACTGCAGCAGTGCAGACGGCATCACATCAACAACAGCCGGCGGCCATCGATACTGTTCTAATACAAGACATAACGCACTTGGAAGGGATACCAGAAGAGGAAGATGAGGAAGAAGTTCCTGCGCAAAGTAAAGGAAAAGCGGTGGATGACAGCACCATCAAAGAAGCAGCAATTCCCGGCAACACCTCTCATGCAGTTGAAGGATTATCAAGGGCAGTAGGTGGCAGTCTCAACACTAATGGTTTACTTCCAAGGGCAGCCGGCAAGGGTCATACGACAAATGGAAACACTTCAAAGGAGGTAGCAGGCAGCAGTAGAATGGCATCAGCTGTCGGAACATCAAGAACAACACCAATAACAGTGTCAGAAGGAAAAGCAGGATCCACTAGCGCTACTGAAGAAATGCTGAAGAAGTTTTTTGAACAAAGCACCATAAATCAAGCTCAGATGCAGTTGCAGATGCAAAGACAGATGGATATTATCCTCCAGAGTAATCTGCAATTGGCAGAGCAGCATAGGCAGTTAATGGAAAGTCGCAGCAGAAGATCCACGAGGCCAGAGGTGGCAGCGTCCATAGTGAAAAAGGAAGAAGGAAGTAAGAAGACTGGAAAATCTAATCATGGTGAGGAAAGTTGCGCCGACTCGGATAAATTGGATGATATACAAGAATATGTGGCAAAGAAGTTACGTCGTATGGAAAAGAAGATAGCGGAAGCCACGGGCCAACCAAAAGATGATAAATTAAAGAAGGCAATCTCAAAGGCAAAAAAGACGCCATTCGTAAATAAAATCACGTACGGATATGTATCCAAGAGATTCAATATGCCAACTCTTACATCAATCTTCGACGGCATAGGAGATCCAACTCTGCACTTGCAATGTTACAGGAGAGATTTAACAACATGGACCGGCTCAGACACAATAATGTGCATGTCATTTGCCGCTTCTCTCAAGGATGAAGCTTTGGCATGGTTTGGCGGTTTGGAAGCGAAATCAATTGAGAAATTCGCACAATTGGAAGAGAAATTCATAGCAAATTACATTCAAAACAAGAGAGTGCGCCCGGGGGCAGAAAAGTTGTTTAACAATAAGAAAAGGCCCATGGAAACGAGTATAAGTCATATTATGAGGTGGAGAAAACTTTGTAGTGAAGTGGGGTCGGCGGTCTCTGACAAAGAAAAGATGCGGGCATTTATTAGTTCAATGGAAACAACGGATAAGATGTTCCAATCTTTGTATTGGACTCCAGCGGCAGATATAGGAGAATTGAGATCTAGACAAAATGAATGGCTGATATATGAAGAAATGCAAGAGGAAGAAGAACGCCAGAAGAAAGAAAGAGCAAAGCATGCTCATTCTATAAACAATTTGTCGCTAGAAGAGCAAGAAGAAGCGAGAAAAGAATGGATTATAAGGGAGCACAAAAAATTGGAAGCAGCAGCAGCAACACCCTCAGCGGCAGTCGTTCCACATCAGCAGCCACAGGAGCGACAGCAGTATCAGCAGAACAACACTCAGCAATAGAACCAGGGAAAAAGAGATACTTATGCGGGAAGAGATGATCAAGATAACAGAGGAGGATACAATAATAGAGGCAGATACGCCAACAATGATAGAAGGAGCTATGGCGACAATAGAGGAGGATATGACAACCGGCGACAAGGTAACGACGATAGAAGGTTCAACAACGACAATCGAAGATTCGGCAAAAGAAAGCCAGGGTACCCAGACTTCCATGACGCCACACTACCAAAACTGCGTGTCACATATACTGATGCATGGGGACAGATAGAGAGCTCAGCGTTAAGGAATGAAATCTGCTATCCTTTTAACAGAGGAAATCCCATACACCCTATTTCAAACACCAGCCAATATTGCCAATATCATCAATTCCACGGTCATTCAACTGAAAACTGCACAGGAGTCCAGAGAGAAGTGCACAGATTCATCCGTATGGGAAGATTCCAAGATTTTTTAGAGTTACCTCCAGCACCGCCAATGGAGGTCCAGCCAATTCAGGCTGTGTTACCGAAACCAGAAGTTGTTGAAGTGGAAGTTCAGCGTGATCTCAAAGAGTTAAATTGTTTTTCCATTGTGCATTCAACGATCAGCAGGGATGAATTTCACAATAACGTCATGTCAAGGATTCACAAGAGGGATAGAGATGGTAAGGAGATTTTCAGTGTCGCTGTCAAGAATAGCCCATTATTAGAATGGATGAAAAAGCCAGTCAGTTTTTCGGCGGTAGAGTTATCACCTGAGGCAAGAAGTCATTTGAATCCATTGGTACTAACTATCCAAATAGGAAAATTCAAAGTCCCAAGAGTGCTGGTGGATCCAGGAAATTCTGTTGATATTCTTTTCAATTCAGCGTACCAGGCCATGGATTCTAAAGAAGAACCGGTAGAGCCGTTAATTCCTTCCACATACAGTATTTATGGATTTAATGGGATAACATCTAAGCCTAAAAGAGAGGTAAAGTTGAAAGTTGTCACGTGCAAGACCTTGATCATGGATACTACTTTCTGTGTTGTGGATGTAGACTCGCCATATGCAGCAATTCTTGGCAGGCCATGGTTACACAGCATCAAGGGAGTACCTTCGACCTATCATCAGCGGTTGCGATTTCCAACTCCAGAAGGGGTAGCAGAATACAATGGTGACTCATCTACGGCAAAAGCATGCAATGAAGTAGACGTCAAGATGCGTGAAACTCGAAAGGCAAGGCTGAACGAGAAAAAGAAGCAGACCAAAGAAGTAACCAAGACTAAAGAAATAAATGCATTAGTCGCCGACCCTAACAAGTATATCCTTTCTGTGAAGGAGGGTGACTCTACAGCAAGCCCTTCGGCGGCACCCTTATAGAAACTAAAGGAACCTTCGCCTATGGGAGAACCAGAATTACACTTCACAGAGGTAGAACCTACAAGAGACATCAACATAGGCGAGGAAGATACTCCTAAGATAGTAAAAATCGGCACCTTATTGAATGAAGAAGAATCTCGACAATTAGAAGCTTTACTAAAAGAATATGTAGATGTTTTTGCTTGGGGCATGAACGAGATGCCTGGTATTGACCCAGAAACTGCATGTCATAGGTTGGATATAGATCCAAAAATCAGGCCATTCAAGCAACGTCCAAGAAAATTGGCACCAGCGTATAAAGAGGCAGTGGAAGCAGAGATTGACAAGATGAGGGCGTCAGGAATCATTAGACCAGTTCAATATCCGGAGTGGATAGCTAATATGGTGGTGGTTCCTAAGAAGAATAAAGGGGTAAGAATTTGTATTGACTTCAGCGACTTGAATAGGGCATGTCCAAAGAATAGCTTTCCATTACCAAGCATAGATCAGACTGTCGACGCCACTTCTGGCCATGAATTACTATCTTTTATGGATGGCTACTCTGGATATAACCAGATACCGCTGGCAGAAGAGGATCAGCGGCACACAGCTTTCTTCTCTACTAAAGGTTTATTTTGCTACACAAGAATGCCGTTTGGTCTCAAGAATGCCGGCGCCACATATCAAAAGATGGCCCAGAATATGTTCAAAAAATGGATAGGTAAAACTATGGAGGTATACGTTGATGACATGTTGGTCAAAAGCAAGAAAAAGAAGAATCACGTGCAAGATTTGAAAGAAATTTTTGATCACATGCGAGTAACCAAATTGAAGATCAACCCAGCAAAGTGCGTATTCGGCGTTACCTCTGGAAAATTTTTGGGTTATGTCGTCACAAAAAATGGAGTAGAGGCAGATCAAGAAAAAGTCAAAGCCATTTTGGAAATGCCCTCGCCGGTAACCCTGAAAGATGTTATGCGCTTAAATGGCATATTAGCGTCTCTTAACAGATTTATATCTCGGTTCTCTGATAAGTGCAAATTATTTTTCCAAATGCTAAGAAAATGAGAGAAGTTCAATTGGACGAATGATCATGAAGTTGCTTTTCAGGGAATAAAGAAATACTTAGCCACTTTACCAGCTATTCAGCCGCCGGAGCATGGAGAAGAATTGAGAGTTTACTTGGCGGCCACGTCATCAGCGGTTAGTGCAGTCTTGGTGCGGACGAAAGGAGGAGAGACACCAATCTACTATATTAGTCGAACTCTACAACCCGCTGAGAAAAATTATACTAAGATAGAGCAATTAATACTAGCTCTGGTTTTCGCCACTAGCAGCCTTCGCCCTTATTTTCATGCTCATCCCATAACGGTACTCACCAAAACTCCCATTGAAGCCATTCTTCATAGTTCCCAAAGAGCAGGGCGGATTGCAAAATGGAATGCCCAGATAGATCAGTTCGGCGTCAAATATGAAATTAGGACAGCCCAAAGATCGCAGGTTATCGCCGACTTTCTGGCAGACTTTCCAATTGAAGAAGAAGAAGAAGAAGTTGAAGATATTTCATTCATGGAGAAGGAAGATCCAGATGAAGGAGTTCCAGACTTACTGAAAAGAGATCCAAATCAATGGGAGGTATACGTGGACGGTTCAGCTAATAAAGAAGGCAAAGGAATTGGCATAGTCTTTATTTCGCCAAAGGGTTCAAGAATAGTCCATTCCTTCAGATTAGAGTTTCCAGCTACAAACAATGAAGCAGAGTACGAAGCGGTAATACATGCTATGAGGCTCATCATTGAGATGGATATCAGCAACATTCGTTTAACAAGTGATTCCCAGTTGGTCATTCGACAGATCTTAGGAAGATATGAAGCACATGATAGTTCACTCAAAAAGTACTTACAATTGGCAAGAGAATACGCTAACAAAATTACCGGCATCGAATTCAGACATATATGTAGAAATGACAACAGGCATGCTGATGCGCTGGCATTTATCTCTTCTATGATGGCGGATCCAGAGGTACCGTCAATTGCAATTGAAAGGTTAAAGATGTCGTCAATAGAATAAAGAAGGCAACGGGAAGTCTTGGCGGTAGACATAGAAGAGTCGGCAGAAACAGATTGGCGGGCTCCTATCAGATATTACTTAGAGCATCTCACCACTCTTGGAAACAAACTGCTAGCGCATAAAGTTATAAGCAGGTCAGGAAATTATGAGTTAAGAGATGGCGTATTATACAGAAGATCATTTGCTGGGCCATTATTACGATGTGTATCAAGGGAGGAAGGAAAGAAGCTGTTGAAAGAAATTCATGAGGGAGATTGCGGAAATCACAGCGGACAGCGGGCGTTGGCTGTAAAAGTAAAGATGCAAGGTTATTACTGACCTTGGATGAATGGTGATTCTGCAGAATATGCTAAGCGGTGTAGGAATTGTCAGCTATATGCAAGAAGAATAAAGGCGCCGGCAGTCTGACTAAATTAAGTATTAAGCCCTTGGCCCTTTGCCAAGTGGGGGATTGACATCATCGGACCGCTAACACCAGGATTAGGACAGAGAAGGTATATCATTGTGGCAACAGATTATTTTACCAAGTGGTGTGAAGCCAAGGCAATTCGACAGAGAACTGGTATGGAAGTGTTTACATCATATGGGAGAATATATTCTGTCGCTTTGGTGTTCCGGCGGAAATATGTACTGATAATGGAAAAGAACTAGTCGGCGAGAATATCGAAAATTTGTTGGCAACATACGGCGTAAAGCTAGGAAAATCAACTCCTATTTATCCTCAAAGCAATGGGCAGGCGGAAGCCACAAACAAAACAATAGGAATGGGGTTGAAAAAGAGAGTCGAAGGACACAAGTTAGCATGGTGTGAGCACCTTCACAATGTTTTATGGTCTTACAGAACCACAATCCGAGAGGCAACTGGCGCATCTCCTTTTTTACTCACATTTGGTGCAGAAGCGGTATTGCCAACAACAAAACATGAAGCTTGGGAGAAGAACTCAATACAGACTTAATCTTGGCGAAATTAGATGATTTGGAAGAACAACGACTTATTGCTCTAACTCATATGGAAAATTATCATCGCCGTCTAGCCAGGGAGTATAACAAGCGCGTCGTGCCAAGAGAATATCAGCCTGGTGACTTGGTATTGAGAGAGGTACCGTCGTATCAGAAGAAGAAAGGATGTAAGAAGTTGGAACCAACTTGGGAAGGTCCTTGCGTTATTAAGCGTGTAGCGGGAAGTGGAGCCTATGTGTTAATTGATGAGCATGGTAAAGAACTTGAGCATCCATGGAATGCCAAGTTTATTAAGAGGTTTTATCCATAAGGTCGCATGTAAAATCCGAAGTCTTGGGCGGGCATAATACCCAAGAAGTCTTATTAGCTTTTGTAATTTGCAGCAAATACAATCTGGGGATGTAGGTTTGCTTTTATGCGCTGAACCCCGTTAACAAATTATTGTGTCATTCAAATTATTTACATACGGCGACACATACGCTGAGGCAAAATTGCCAAGAAAATATACGAGGCTCAATAGCCATACGCTGAGGCAAAATTGCCAAGAAAATCTATAAGGCTCAAATAATCATATACTAAGGCAAAATTGCCATGAAAATTATACGCCGAGGCATAACGAAACATTTTAGATTTCAATGATCATAGCTTTGAATAACAACAAATCTGGCTAACTGGTGCTATAACTCCTGGCGTGTTACTTGTTGATCTGTAAGTGATGGCAGAAAAATATAAAACTCCAAGAGAACTCCCTGTAGGGACGACTCTCGGTTAACCAACCACTTATAATAGATCGCTGACGGGCACAAGTAACAATGTATAACGAAAGGGTGCGATGTGGTCAGAAAAAATGTTGTCAGCTCATCATTGAAACTAAAATGGATTCGATTATACCGGCGGCAACAAAAGGAAAGAAAGACTCAAATGTTTAACGACGTGCACAGATAGAAAAACATTCATCCATTAAAATTCCATAACAAAAGAGTGGGAGACATAAACACATCTCATGATAAACAAAAGCGAGAAAAAACCAAAATGAAAGAGTTATCCAGATTACACTTAATGGCTGGAGGATGAACCATCCTTTAACACTTGTAATTCTGGAGGTTTTAAGGAATTGTCAACAGCCATGTGCAGATCTTTAATAAAAGTGTCATCATCTTCTTCTCCACCCTCAGCGGTAATTACGCTTTTCCCTTTGTTTGATCGATCGACGCTTTGGTTTTGATTCTCAGGGGAAGTTTGGTCATTAGCGGCATTGGCGTCTCTGCCGTCATTTTGAGGGAGGTTCTCACCATTAAGATTTGGACGCCCATCATCTCCAGCGGCATTGTCTTCAGCATCTTCATCCTCATCTTTTTCACTTCCTTCATTTTCATCTCCATCTCTTTCACTTTCTTCATCTTCGCCCTCTTCTTCTGACTTTGTTTCGCTGTTAACTAGAACAGTTTCATTATCAGCAGAAGGAGAACCCTTATTCTCAGCAGTAGAGGGAACACCATCCATACCAAGAGGAAGGCGGTCAGGGGCATACGCTTTTGGTATCTTTATCTTATGCTTAGGGCAAAATTTAGCCAAGAACATTTGGATGGCGATAAAGCCAGTCGCACTTATAAGAGCAGCATGCTGTTCCTCTTTTTCTAGTGCAGTCCTCTTAGCAAGATTCAACTCAGATTGCTTGTGATCGTTCATTTGTTGAAGTTTAGCGGATTTGGAGGATTCTACCTCAAATTTCCCCTTGAAGTCCTGGAGAGTCTTAACTTCATTTTCCAAGTTGGTAATCCTGCCGGTACACAAGATATGTTCAGACTTTAGCTCATGCATCTCGTTCTCACGTGATTGGTATTCCTTAACTTGTTCTTCTAGTTGTGCAATCCTAGGGACACAACTTTCATGCTCTTTCATAGCAGTAGACCGTTCTTCTAACTGAGATTCAAGCTTCTTGTTTTTCTCTGAAACCAAAATAGAAAATGAGTTAGAAACTGAGGCAGTGGTGACTCATTGGGTAGGCAGAAAGTAAAAATCCTAGAAACTACCTTCTAGTTCATTAACATACATACGTATACCCTCCTGGGCAACATTGATTTGACCCAATTTACCCAAAACCTCCTCATCAGAACAGGGACCGACAGCTTCTCTGATTCTACGCCTAAGATTCTCATTCTCTTCACTTAGCTGCCTAGCATGATCCCCATGGATTTGAGCAAAATCTTTGTGACGCTGAATTTCGTCAAGAGTGGAATCCCTTTCAGCGATTCTGCAAACCAATTGAGAAGACAAACGAGCAACGGCGGCCTTCTCATTCTTCAATTGGGTAGACAACTTCATATGCTCCACAATAACCTTTTCTTTGGCTTTGCGCTCTAATTCCGCTAAGCGAGAAGCATTCTCACGTTCACTCTTATGCCATGCCTCATCCGCTTGAGAAACTTTGAGCAGGTGATCAAGATTTACGTTAAGGTCAGTGACATTACGCAATTCTTGGCGGTACCATTTAACATCTTGGCCAAAATTGAGTAACATAGTACGTTGCTTAGCGTTAGCGCTAGTCAACTTGTCAATCTCAATTTCGACCCGCTTTAATCGACTATCAGGATGTTGCCGGCGACCTTATAAGGGAAAGGGACTAGACGTTTGGCAAAAAGATAACATAATGAAAAATTATTATATGAAAAATTGGAGACAATTGCTCACCTTGGAGTTCCTAGTGATCCTTCCTTTCTTTGTTGAAGTTAATACGCATACGATTGCACTCTTTCTTTTCT
>JAJJMA010018325.1:0-30318 GCA_023529015.1 Papaver nudicaule | reverse complement strand
ACTACGAAAGTACCCAGAGACGGTACATATGTTTTTCCAGGTAAAAATCAAAACATTAATGTTCCACACTAACCAGAGGACTTAATGTAGATGGTGAAAAATGGGAGAGGGACAAAATCGTAAAACTACTCCTCAACTACGCCTTACCTAAAGACAATCGCCTACTCAGACACATCTTTATAGCTCAGGATGCAACCCCTTCTACGAGCTGAATATACCCTCTATGAGTTCTCTCTTATAACTCCAGGTGGAGAGGATGATATCATGGTGCAGTACCAATAACCTCACCAGCACATAAACCCGTTAATCTGCTTCATGTAGACATCACCTCGAATTCCTCGATATCAGAACTAGATTGCTCAATGGTACATGGTGAAGAGTTAACAGAGACGCATCCTCACGGATTTCCTCTCAAAATATGACTCAACCTCCGAGTCTCAATGAAAACCTCAGAAATACGAAGCTCTAGGCCTGTCCAGAGCTCTCTGAGAGGCATACAATAGCCTAAACACGCTTGAACAGATCGCACTTTAAACACAGAATGATCTAATATACCATGGATAAACACGCCATGACTTCAAGTGCGCCATAGCGCAAGCGCGCACTATAACCTAAGAAGCGTAGCCAGAGCGCTAGCTGAAGCAAAGTGGACCTTGGCCAAAGGCCAAGGCCGTGGCGCCATGAACCATGGCGCCATAAAGAAATCTTGGCCTTGGCCTTACAGAAGTGCATAGCACCGTAGCGCTAATAGAAATTGGCCTAAAAAAAAACTGGCCTTGGCCTTAGCCAAGGCCGTGAAATCCTAAGACTACGGCGCCATGAGAACTCAACCTTGGCCAGAGCCAAGGTTCCATGCCATGGCACCATAACCATGGCGCCATGAGTCCCCGACCTTGGCCAACGGCCAAGGAAACCCCTACACACCCACTATGCGTGTCTCAAAAGCACCACACTCATGCTGGTCACGACATCATAGTCACACTCAAACTCAACAACTACGCAACATCTGCACATCACTCGAGATATCAAAACATCACACGGGGGGATAACTTTAGGGGTATTGGTCTGCCGGTCTACGGCAGTTAGAAAGAAACTGATAGAGATGATGGACAGTTACGAGAAGGTGGTGCTGAGTGGACATGTTGTACACGATTCTAGCAGTTACAGAACACAACTCGTGTCCTCCACTCCTCCACTCTTCCACGACTTCCACCTTCTCTGTCGAGAGATCCGGGTGAGTTCAACACTATAAAGGATTCCTCTATCTTCCAAGGCAAGGAGAACAACCAGAATATTCAGAACACTTGAATACACCAGAGCCTCAGAGAAAACACCTGAGCAATCCGACAAACTTCTAGCCTTGGGGATTTCCAGTCACATTCACGACGGAGATCTTGAACTCTTACACCCAAAACACATTCTCAACCTGATCTCAAGTTTCTTCGTTGTTTCCCTCCCTAGATCAACCTCTATCCTCTCTGTGACCGAAGCAAGACGTGAACGACCATTGACTTGGTTTAGGCTCGTCTTGTTCGACTTTGATCTCGAGCACTACGAAAGTACCCAGAGACGGTGCATTGTTTTTCCAGGTAAAAACGCATGTAAAAAACAAAAAACCCGTGAGGTCCAGGGCAGCTGGTGCAGTGTACCAGGTCTGACATGTATCCTAGTAGACGTAACAGATTCTGTCGTGCGAGGTTTCAGGATTGATTATACTTGTTCTGACAAAACCCTAACTGTTTTGGGCTAATCCAGATCTACCTGCCCAATGAGGAGATTCTGGCAAGCTGTCCTATTTTCCGAATCTGGACCCTGAGTATGGAAACTGCAAGGCTTATTTCCAAATATAGACTTGGTATAGAAACCCTAAAATAACCCTAGATTAGTTTTGTTAACGTAAATGATGTATCGAATTTGAGGGGTATTTCCTGGAAATTGAAATGGTTGTTTCCAAAGCGAAAGCTACCCTTTAGATTTTCGCCGAGATTCTTTTGCGTTTTGGAAAGGTTTTTTATACTCTTGATTAGATCTCTGCATTTCAAGGTTTGGATTCCTTGAAGAAGCATTGATCTTATCATATGATGATATGCTCAAAAACCCTTGAGCGTGCTAAAGCTTTTAAGATCTTTAGACACCCAAGGCGGTGGAGCTCATAAAATAATAAAAATATGATGAAAATACGATTTTAAAGAAGAGCTTTAAAAACCATAGGAAAAAAAATCCCAAAGAATTTGAAAACCATGAATCACAGGCAAACCCTAAGTTGTTTTAATCATCCCTGTTTCTAGCGCCAAACTGTACGAGTAAAAATTTTGCATAAGCACTTTATACTCGACAGCTATCAGATCTGACTGTTCAACTATGGTCATAGAAGCAATTATACGTTTCATGCATGAGTACGAAGAGAATAAGAACGAGACCGAAGCTAACTGGTATAAGAAACAATAAATGATAAGAGCATAACTATAAATTGCATTTCATTCTGACTAATACATGGATATGATTCTTAGAAGCTTGAGGAGAAACTAACCTAATCTCACTCTCACGACTTAGGTTACACCAAAAATCCAACCCTTACAATGGATGTCAAGCTCGCCTTATATAGGCCGAGTCTGAAGTGGTTTACAGCTAATAAGACAAACTACTCAATTGTGGAGATGTCAGAGTTTGTCGAGTAAGGAGGTTCCTTCGATAGGTTCATCTCCGAAGATGGCTTCGTGTCCTTTCCCTTGAACTTCCTGCACGAGCCTTCCCTCGAGCTAACTCCGCAGACTTACTCGAAGCAAGACCATGATACCTTTCGGTCAGGCTTAGTCTTCCTGATCTGGACACGTGTCCCGAGGGTGTTTTACCCTCCACAAGAGGGGTATCCCTCTCCTCTATTATGAAATTCAGAAGACAATCAGGATATCTAAACTTTTGGCACATGACCGTGGGCATATTTACCAGTTTATACTGTCTTATCTCATGTATCGCCACAAGTAGCATTCGGAGCCAGTCCAACTTTCAGACCGAATTGATTTATTGATCTTTTGATTTATGCAGGGTCTGCGAATTTTGACAGAAAAAGATGATGATTAATTACTTATAAGAAATATATTAATTTAAAATTTTCATAAATTGATATTTCTATTGGCTAATTTTTTTGAGATGAATTGTGTTCCATTGATGTGTTAATGATTCTCTAGTTGGCTTCTTTAAAATTTTCATAAATTAATGCAATCCAGTTCATCCTACTACGCTGATGATAAATGACCCTTCCTATGTTCTATTTAGGTTCCTTTGCACCTAATCTTGCATTTAGGTTGCAAGCAGAGTGTTGACGCTAGGAATAAGCTGCTCTTTTCCTACTAGCGGTCTTTGGAATATTGAAGGTCTGCCGAGGTATTCTTTGATCTGCTAAAACGCTTATTTCATTCGTGGTTCCATTCCAAAGTTGTATTATTTCATAGTATCTCAAAAATGGCTTGCATTGTTCTGAGATTCTTGAGATGAACCTGTTTCCCGCTGCCAATCTTCCATTTAATTGTTGAACATGTTTTTGTTTTTTGGTGACGGTATTTATAGCACCGCCCGTACCTTCTCCTAGTCCGCCCTTATTCTTTCCTTGGTTACATGTCCCAAGAACTTTCCTTCCATATTCCGAATGTGCACTATTCTGGGTTTATACTCATGTCATATTTTCGCATGGATCTAAAGATTATCTTTAGGTCCGTAAAGTGATTTTTGACCTTCCTTCTCCTGACCAGCATATCATTTACGTAGACTTCTGCGAAGAGTTGGTCCACCATTCTCTGATACTGGCTCCTGTCTTTTTGAGTTCGAAACATTATTTTAAAGAAAAATGATCCCCGTTGTGCAAAAAACGATGTATTTTTTCGTCATTCTTGTCACCGGTGTTTATTTGTTTTTGGAGTACCTATCCATAAACAAAGACAATGCTCAAATAATAGGTCATGGCTTCCTTAGCCAGGGTTTAAACCCTAGATAATCGGCCAAGGCATCCTAAGCCTAAATAACCGGCCAAGGCACCCTAAGCCATGGCCTAAAGCCTAAACAAACGTTTATGGTGTGCTTAAGCCATGGCCTAAGATTAAACTTCTAAAATCATGTCATGGCGTAAAGCTAAGAATCAGGTCATGACATCCTAAACCATGGCCTAAAGCTTAAAATTCGTCCATGGCCTGACCCTGGCTATCCGGCCATGGCCTAGTGCCATGACCAATTCCTATATACTTGCCCATGGCCTCACGCGATGGCATGTCCTATTTTCTCGGTCACAAGCATGAGCTTGCATGACCTATCCTATTTAACCGGCCATGGCCGAGCTATCCTATTTATACGGCCATGTCCTATCCTATTTATTCGGCCATACCCAAACTTATTTGTTCGGCCTTGGCCTACCCATCCATGGCCTATGCTATGTTTTAGGCATGACTATGCCTACCTAAGTCATTCTTAATTTTTAGCCATCTTGGCCATGCCTCTCGCCTATTACTTATTGCTCACCCAATTGATGCCGATGCTTATTGTTATCAAATTAAAGATAAGTTCTCCTTATTCTTAGGAAACTCATAAGCTAAGAAACTCTTTGTTGAAATCCTTGATTTTTGCAAATTTGGTTAATAAGAATCCTTATTAGACTAGAATATTAATAATTATTCCCTTTATTGAACTCATACTTGCGCAAATTCTAGTTGAAATACGATTACTAATTTTTAGCAAATTGGTTGCTTAGCCTTGTTAATAAATCCTTGTTTTTAGCATTCTCAATTTACCCTTGCTAATAAGTCCTTTATTTTATCAATCTCATTGTTTACATATTAAACTGCTAAAATATAGTATCAAAATTAGGCTTTTACATAGCTTAAGGCTCAATGAAGAGCCCAAAACACATGGAGTGACCAGCCGCTCTCTCTTCTAAGGGCCTCATAGATGGCCGACCATCCCCTTAGCCTAAGTGACTATATCACTTCCTAATTCTTAGGAACTTAGCTAGTGCTCTAGCTTGATACAAGCGACTATTAGGTGCCACAAAGCTAAATTCCTAAATTTTTGGCACACATAGAGTTGCATTAGTTCAATTCTTGCCAAAGTAGGGTGCCATAAGTCCCCAACTCTTGTGTAACACCTGATTGTATGTGCTCAATTCTTAGACACATGGACTTCCATGACATCCTTAACTAACATAGATTGTCTGAGCTCAATCTGTAGAATTCAATTCACATACCATAGAGTCGCACAAAATTAATTCTTGAACTACAAGGATTTAGCCAAGATAGATTGCATGAGCTCACTCCTTGGCCTAAGAGAATTCACTTAAATTCTCTCCCTCATAATGACATAAATTCTACAACTCAAAGGCTAAGGTCCCATGCGCCTCACAATTCTCACTTGGTCAATCAAAAATGTGTTAGCACTTAGTTAACTTTGACTCTATACAATATTACTTAACAATTTCTACGGGAATTAAGTAAATTAAGGTTTTGGTTTGGCGGTCTACGACACGCGTGATTGTAAAGGTACATTCACTCAATGGCAAAGAAACTAAGTCGTGTGAACGTTGGTAGGAAAAAGGGAACTGGGCGAGTGAAACTTGGATTTCCTACTTTCAAGGGACATGACTCCCACACGTTCTCCACTGTCCTTACTATTTTCACTTCTTCCACTTCTTATGAAATCACTTGGAGTTCAATTGATATAACTAGGTCATTCAACATTATCATACTACTGAGAATTGAATATACTTCTAATCAAGCTTTACTTAAGATTATCCAAACTCTATTTTAGCAACTTACTCCCTCCGTCCCTAATATATAGGCATAGAACCTAAAATCTCTTAGACTAAGAAATTACCTAGTTTTTATAAAAATACATGTTTTTGCCTGTTTTTACCCTTTGTCATATTCTCAATACAATTTCTCATAAATCATGAACAAGGATATATGTGTCAAAATGTATCTTGGAGTTATAATCCTGTCTATCTAGTGGGACTAGACAATTTTCATTTTCCGCCTATAAAATAGGGACGGTGGGAGTAATTCACAACAACAGTTTCCTTAGCAAACTCTCTGATCACATCTTTCTCAGCTTCCCTCCCTTAGACCAACCATATTCATCTTTGTAACTGAAGCAATATTCGAACGGTCATTGTCTTGGTTTCGGCGAGTCATTGTTCGATCTTGATCTTTCGAATATAAAACAATTACACACTTCACCCCGCAGATTCCTTTTATTGTTTTCACCCACAAACAACCTTAAATGTGAAATGTGAACCAAATTTCATGTGTGATAAAATGAAACCACGAACCCTAAAACTTGTATTGTAACCAATATCCATCATTATAACTTAAAAACTATCCACTGATCCAAAATGGGATCAATGGCCAACGTCTCCCTCGTGACTCAAAATTTGCTTTGTTACACAAAATTTTCTACCTGGCCCAAAAATTGTATGTGACACTAAGCTTGCAATATGACATAAAATCCATTTGGTAACCAAAATATTTGCTCCATCTAAATAAACATTTGATCCTAAATAAACATTTGATCCAAAATCTTACTTGTGCCGAAAATGATACAAGTGGCATAAATGATATTTATAACGCAAAAATCAGTCGAGTGAACTAAAGGTGACCCACAAATCGACTTTGTGAGCTAAAATTTGCCTCATGTCCCAACCTATTTCTGTTACATGATATCTACACCGTGACTTAAAATCTATCATTGTGGCTAGATGTCTCGAAACTCGATGAATAAATCATATTGGAAATACAAACCCTGAAACTTCTCTTGTTTCCTAGTTTTTGTTCCTCACCCAAATCTTGCCTAATGATCAATGTTTACATTGTGATTTAACATACATAATACTATATATATATATATAGATATATAGATACAGATTGTGGCACAATAAACACAAAAACATACCTAATTTTGTTGGTCATGATACACCGAATGAATTAATTTTTGATCAAGAATTTAGTGTAAATAAATTTTGAATTCAGGTCATCAACACAATAACTTTGCAATACATTAAAATCAGCCTGGAAAAGCTAACTTGTAAACTGCAACTAGCAAAATCCAATTAGTTCCCATGATCTTTTCCTTTCGTTCTTTTTTCTTTCTAATTGGAAAGTGCATGAACAAATCTTGGTAAACAGTCAATCATAACTCCCTAAAAATAGCTCCTCGGATCCCAAGAACCAACCCCTGCAAACCAAGGGTGGCGAAACCCTTTCTTTTTAAGTGAGCAATTCTTAGGATGTTCACTTTGACGGTTCACTCGGAATCACTGATCCAGTAAACTGTTCATGGAACCCTTCAAAAAAAAAAAAAAAAAAAAAATGGACTGGTCAAGGAATACCAATCCTTGTCATGGATAACCACAACTTTTGTTATTCACCCATGACCCATACTCCAAAAATAAAACCCCAAGGTCCCCCAGCAAAGGCCACCTTCGATTTTAGTTCTTTTTAAAGTGTTTGTTGTTTTGACCTTTGAGTTTTGACCTTTGGCTTTAATACTAGTATTTGTAGCTAGAGAAATCTTAGAGAGTTTACAGACACAGAGAGAAGAGGAAAAAATGGGATCTATGTTTTCATCAGCATCTGCTGCTTCAACTCCTGAGTCTTCAAGAGTCCAAGCTTTTCACTCTTCAAGCGAATGGAAAAATCACTTCAACTCCATCAAAGACACTAATCAATTGGTAAGTAAAACCTAAAACCAAAACCCCCTTTGTTTTCTTTCTTGATTATATTTATAAAAACTGATCTTTTTTTTACGTTTTTTTTTTTTTTTTTTTTGTGGGTTTTAAAGATGGTGATTGATTTCACTGCAACTTGGTGTGGACCGTGTAAATTCATGGCACCAGTCTTTCATGAACTATCTGAGAAATTCACAGATGTTATCTTCGTCAAGATCGATGTTGATGAATTACCAGATGTATCAAGAGAATTTGGGGTACAAGCTATGCCAACTTTTATTCTATTGAAACAAGGTAAAGAAGTTGACAAGATTGTTGGAGCTAAAAAAGATGAACTTGAAAAGAAGGTTGCATTGCACTGTCAGAACAACTCCAGTATGTGATGTAAGACCTAATTGGGAAGAATTATAAAATTAGGTAAAAAAAAAATAAGAACAGAAATCTTGGGGTTTGTTTTTATTTGTTTCATTCCTTTTTTTTCAATGTAATTGAAGTACTACAGTACGGTTTGTTATCTTTGATTTGATCAATGAAAATTTCTTTCAGGATTCCAAAAAATGTTTCTAGTACTTGTATATATATATACATATATATATATATATGTATCTTTAACTTGTTACAAAAGCAGTCTAGGACGTTCAACTTGGATACTGTAGTCTTAGTATTGGACGAGATAAAACAAGTGCAGATGGATCCCAGAGTTATTGTCACTGTTAAACAACTTTTCGCCATCTCTGGAGACTGGAATTCTTCTCTATCAAGCTAGTTTGGACTCGAAAGAAGTGGCAAGTTTTTCTGTGAAATCTGCTTACAAAATGCTCTATGAGGAAAAGTTCAATAATGAGCAGTTAAATCAAGGTATGCAAAGTATGTACAAGGATCTGTGGAAACTCCCGGTAGAAATACCCAGAATTAGACAATTTTTGTGGAAATGCCTGAAGAATACTCTTTCCATTAGAGTCAGAATCAGTGTTGCTTTTAGGCTGGATGTTAGATGTCTTCTCTGCTCCAGAGACACTGAAACTGCTTCACATCTATTTCTTCAGTGTGAGTTTACTAGGGCAGTCTGGTTGGTTCTCTCTTCTCGATAGACTAGACACTAATTCTACTTCAGTTCAAGACTGGATTTACAGTTGGTTCAAAAGTGCTCAGCAGGGTCAGATTACTGTGGATGAATTTGGTAGACGAGCCACTATTGCTTGGTCCATCTGGAATGAAAGATGTCAGATGGTTTATCAACAAAAAAACTCCTCTCGAGACAAGGCTGCCTTCCAATGTAGGAAATTCATGGCGGAACAGGGAGTATCTCTAACTACTGTCACTGTAAGACAGATTAGAACTGCATTTACATTGGATCCCCCGTGCACCTGATTATCTTACTTTAAATGTAGATGCCTCTTTCCTTCGCTCTAATCCTAAGAAATTCTGCAGGTATCTCGAAAGGAGTAAAATGCCTCAAAGGAGCAGGGATGCAGAACGAGTGGAGTGCTTAGGACTATGGAGGCTGTCTGCTAGGCTCAAGAGTTACAGTTGGAGAGTCAATTTTGAAATGGACTGCAAGATGGTGGTGGAAGCTATCAACAAAGCTCATTACAATGTCCACTGGAGATTATCAGATCTTCTTTTTAAGAATGTCTTTTGAAACTTTAAATTCTGGCGTTGTTATTATGTTCCTGAGGAAAAAAATAAGGTAGCTGATATATTGTGAAAATCAGCTAGAATTGATAGGTTGTCTGTAGTCTGTAGTCTGGTATAATGCTCCTCCTGAAAGCATCTGACATCAACTTTCAGAGGATATATTATGAACCATGTTTTTGCTTAATTCATCAATAAGTTTCAAAAAAAAAAAAAAAAATGCATAGATTGGGGAGGTTTTGGGTCATGGTTATGCATTGGCAAAATGCACTGACAAAAAGAAAAAGAGTGACACAAACAACCGTAAGGAAATCTGAATTTGCATAAAAATGTAACAAGCTAAGAGATTACAGCACTATATAGAAGGTTCCAGTGTGTATTACAGCAGATGTGCCTTGGGGATTCTTTACGGTAAGTACAACGAAAGTGTAATTCTATGCTATTTCAAAAGACTAGTTGAGGAGGAAGAAAGAGAGGAGCTTAGACTGTATATGCTTGTTGAATTGTGTCGATGTCGAGTCCCTTTAATCTGACCACTGATTCTACATGACCCTTCAATGTATGGAGTTCTCTTAACCTGCAATAACATAGATTAAAGGTTACTTTTCATGATAATACCTTGTTTTCAGAGAAGTGTATTGTTTGTCACAATGGACACATACTGTACAGATACCTTGTGATTTCAGCTCTTCTTTTGGCTTCTTCAGCCATATGATTGAGCTCTGTGAAACCGCCAGCACCATGGAACATTTTGGTGTCAGGAGGGTGAAGGCCATGAAGCGTCCTCTGTGCAGTAGCCCATTGAAGCTCTCGTGCTTCTTTACCGAAATCCTTCTGCCTTGTAAATGCAACCTGCAAAAAGAGAAATCCATCA
The DNA here is from genome assembly GCA_023529015.1 of Papaver nudicaule. Taxonomy (NCBI): domain Eukaryota; kingdom Viridiplantae; phylum Streptophyta; class Magnoliopsida; order Ranunculales; family Papaveraceae; genus Papaver; species Papaver nudicaule. The sequence goes on along the minus strand of JAJJMA010018325.1, from coordinate 20,104 downwards.
ACAACGGAAGAAAGAACCAACCACATCAGATACCTCAACGGATCTGCAAAACCAATGAAATTCGTACCCTTTGCTCAATAACGAGATCCCAAGCCCTTCCACTGATAGCATAACGGATTATGAACTTCAGAATATCGAGAGGGAAGTAGAAGACGATGTTATACAGCCAGATTACACCAGCCCAACCCCATCCAATGCCTTCTATTGCAGCGAAAGCCCAGTTTGCATACACTGCAATTAGCGTAGCAATCTGCAAAATAATGAAACATCAGACTTTCTTCCTTTCATTTCCCCCCTGTTTACCATCATGCAGGCAATAACAAAGGAACTCACCAGCTGAGCAACCAAGAAAGCCGCTACAAGCAGTAACCCTGGACGCTCAACAAATGACCAGCTACGTGACCGCGTCACAAAGATGAGGGCCTGGCTGATAGTGCTAACTTGTAAGTATATCGCTGAGGCAAGCATTCTGATATCGTTCCTTTCTGTTGCCTGAAGGCTGTGAACCCCGAACGTACGCTAGAATTATCAAAGCAGAAGCAAGTGCTAATTAAAACTAAAAGCTAACAATTTTAAGTAAAAGGTAACAAACATGTATGCTCACTACCACAAAAGCTAACAATTTTTTTGATCAACATTATAAGCAAATTTCAACGAAAAATACATTCATTCAGAAAGTTAGGTTGCTTGTAAGATTCTGCATACCGGGAAGAAATTTGTTTTATATGCTGCCCAGAAGAAGATAACTGTCATTATTGCCATGTAACTACCAAGAATTACACCAGTGGCAAAGATCTCAGCGAGCTTCCAACTGTCCGGCAGAGGTGAAGGTTTTACTCTATCTTTCGATATCGTCATTATGGTACCTGATATATTGATAAGTTAGAAAAGAAAACATGAATCTAGCCTCAACCATATGAAAACATGCCATCTTGGAGAAGTGAACACGAACCATCGTTAAGTATGGCGATAATAAGCACCATGAAGGGAGGAAAGTCGAACTTCCAAATAAGAGCTAGTAGCATGAAACCAAGCTGTCACAATAGATTCAAGTGTGAGGTGGTGGATGAGAATCTTTTAACTTAGTGATAGCAACTACAGCCACTCAAATTAAAAGGAACGTTGGGTAGAAAAAACTATTAACTTACCACAATACGAATGGTGATAGAAACAGCATAAATCTGCAGAAACACAGAACAAGAGAAGTTTTAAAAACAGGACTGTACGAGTTGAGTTTCTACTTGACAAATCAGTAGTTACTTCATCTGCTTAGGCAAAAATATTAAGAACCAGATATTACCGTATAGTTTTTCATTCGCTGAAAGATAGCTCGACTGGTCAATACGGCGCTAATAATAACACTAAGACCAGGCTCAGTTAGTACAATATCAGAAGCACTACGAGCTGCATCAGTCGAATCCGCAACAGCAATACCAATGTCGGCCTTCTTAAGAGCAGGAGCATCGTTAACTCCATCACCAGTCATTCCACATATGTGCTTCCTAGCTTGGAGACGTTTTACAATCTCATATTTGTGTTCTAAAGTAACAGAGAAAAAGAGTCCAATCAAAATACACACCACCAAGGAACAGGAATATAAACCAAATTAGATAGCTACAATAACAACAGTACCAGGAAAAACACCAGCAAAACCATCTGCTTTCTCTATTAGTTCATCAACCGGTAAAGCTGCAACAGTTTCATCCTTGCTCTGACCTAGCAATGCAGATGAAGGGTACATGTTGGTACCCATTCCCAGACGGCGGCCAGTTTCTTTCCCGATGGCCAGCTGATCACCTAATAATAATTAAAAGAGAAACTTTACTCACTTTATACATGGGGAGATCAAAGGAATCATGTGAAAGGATGGCAACAGAAAATAACTGATAAAACGGAAACGTACCTGTGATCATTTTGACACTCACACCTAGGTCCAGAGCCCTCCTAATTGTTTCAGCACTGTCGTGTCTCGGTGGGTCAAAAAGTGGCAAAAGACCGATAAACTGCCAAGGAGCACCGATGCTCTCTTTCCTTCCTTCTGGGACTTCCTGAACAATTAGGTAATTCAGCAATACATGTGTTAGGGATAAGTAAGGGGTAGGAAATAGAGGAGTACATTTGTAGTTTATGTTACCTGGTATGCAACTCCGAGTGACCTTAAGCCTCGTTCTGCAAATTTATCGATCACTGCATGGACTCTACGCTCGATGTCCGACTTATTGTGCGCAAGATTTAGAATCTGATCATCAAAAACATCGACGGAATAACAATAAGAAGCCATTATGAATATGCAAACAACCACAGAAAAAAAACTTTAAAAAGTGATACCTGCTCTGGTGCACCTTTGCTGACCCGATGCATTTTACCCTCGCTGTCAATGTAAGTCAGTGCTGTTCGCTTGTCAGTCGGGTTAAACGGGAGGAAGTGAACCTCTTGGATGCCAGCGCGCGCCTGTCGGTGAGTTAGATCAAATTAGACACGACAATAAATAAATACTGAAAGAGTCTCTCTTTGTCCAAGATTCATGAAGAAACACTGCATAGTCCAATATCAACAGACATACCTCCTTTGGGTCAGCCAGCATCCCAACAATAGCAGTGTCTATAGCATCTTGATTTTCAGTACGAGATGCTCGAGCAGCCATCAAAATCACGGTATCTTGGTGTACTCCTTTGGTAAAAACCTGGATAAATATGACCAAGCACAAGGAGTTAGATGAAGAACCCACCCAAGTAGAAACACGTTTAACCACCAAATCTCTAGCTATACGACCTCAACAAGATTCTTGTCGACACTGAGCTTGTTCAACGTTAGAGTGCCAGTTTTGTCACTGCATAGGACGTCCATCCCCGCCATTTCTTCAATTGCAGTCATTCTCTTTGTAATGGCTCCCTGCTGAGCTAAACGATGGGAACCAATGGCCATTGTCACCGAGAGCACTGTTGGCATGGCGATGGGAATTCCTCCGATAAGAAGGACCAGAAGATTGTCAATTCCTGGACGATAAGCCCGATCTTGTATTGGGTACATGACAATAATCTCTATTACCATCCCTATGGCAATTGAGCAGATACAAAAGTTCCCGATTGCGGTCAAGACCTGATAATTAAACAAGATAAAGACATATTAGCACATCAGTCAAGGAAAAGAGTAATGCAATGAGTTGCAAGGATATCCTAAAATTTCTGTACAACGTTTCTCTCACCTTTTGGAAGTGACCAACTTGGTTTGTAGAATCTACAAGATGAGCAGCCTTTCCAAAGAAAGTATGGACCCCAGTTGCAATCACAACTGCATCAATCTCTCCCTGCTTGCAAGTAGAACCAGAATAAACACCATCACCTGGTCCTTTTGTTACCGGTAAGGACTCTCCTGTAAGTGCAGACTGCAATTCCCAAGCACTTAAACTTCATAAAGACAACAATCGTGTTCATTCCATCAATCCAAAAACTACAATCTCATTAAACCCACCTGGTCAATTTTCAATGGATCTCCGTCAAGTAGACGTGCATCTGCGGGAACTATATCCCCAAGCTTAATACTAATTACATCACCAGGAACAAGCACAGCAGCATCTTCCTCATTCCATTTTCCATCTCGAAGAACCTACATATGTTTCATTCCATCAAAACACATCATTTTCCATTGACTAAACATTAAACATCAAATAAAATAAAATCCAAAACCTTAAAGTTTTAGAAAACAAAAACAAAACATAAAAAATTAGCAAATGGGTTATCTACTTGAATGTGATACCTTTGCTTTCGGTGCTAGCCGAGCCATGAGAGCAGCAGCAGCATTTCCTGCGTTATTCTCCTCGATGAAACTAATCGTTGAGTTAATCACTAGAAGAATGATAATTCCTACAAAATCCTGCCAATCTGGAGGCTTTCCCTGCAAAAACAAACAAGAACCACTTCACTAAACAACTATCCAATGATGATTTAAACTAAAAAGTAAAATGAGAAAGCAAATGAATAGTAGTGCTACTTACTCCTCCATTAGCAAGAGCAATAGCCATTATTGCAGCAGCTTCCATAACCCATGATAATGGGTTCCACATAAACCCCAAGAATTTGAAGAACTTACTCTCCTGAAATTTTGAACCAAAAAAAAAAAAATTGAACCAAAAAGATTGTGAGTGTGGTGTGGGTGCAGAAAATGAACCACCCTTGCTCAGAAAAATCTGTGGGGGAAAAAATTACCTTTTTTTCCTCAAGTTTGTTGTACCCAAAAATTGTTAATCTTTCTTGAGCACCTTCAGAGGTTAATCCTTCTCTACTACATCTTAGATTTTCAAACACTTCTTCTAAAGGTATGTTTTCCTGCATTCACAAAAACAGAAAGAAAAAAATTAGAATTATTTTAACAACAACAACAACAGAAGAACAGTAAAGTAGTTGAAACCCAGATAGAAAAAATATTGAAAGAATGAAGAATATTTGAAGTTCAGATCCATTGATCAGTTACCAAATCTACAGCCTCTTTCAATACAGCTTCAAGTACTTCAGTCTTGTCACCTGACTCCCCCATCTCTATGTACCCTTCTTCCTTTCTATCTCTTTTTTCTAAACCCCCTCCTTCTCTGGTTCTAAACTACTCTGTGTTACTGTGTATCTTTCTTTCTGGTGGGATTCTCTGTTTACAGAACTAAACAACAATGGATGAAAGGAGAAACCAGCTTATATTTACACTGAGAATTTATAGTTAAAAAATGGGGGTGACGGTTACGCATCTAGGAGCCGTAGATTTCTAGTACATTTAAAACTGAAATTACTTTACATATTTTGTATCGGCCGCTTTGTAAGTAAATGTAACGGACGTTTTGTTAATAATAACAAATGAGAAGAGGAAACTAGTAAACCACTGCCACGTTTTAAGCAGTGGGGTCTAAACTAAAGCGTGGTTAGGACATGAGGAAAACCTTTCTCAAGTATAGTATAGTGGATCTTGCACAAAAATCTTGAGATTTCTTATCTATGTAAACGTTTGGTCTGAGATGTTCAAATACCCCGGTTCGTTTATCAATTTTGTTAATTGTTAACAATTTGACCTTTTTTTACTCAGCAATTTCGGGATCGTCTATGTTCATTTGATTGATTGATTTAAGCGATTTGCAATGCGCTATGCAATAGAGTCGGTCGATTTTATTAATAGGATGAAGTATCACATAAATGTACATTGGTGTATGCCAATGAAATAGTGTTTTATCTTGGCAAATGGAATACCTACATGTATATCATTTCACGAAAATGTATAGAAATTTGTTAATTCACGCGAAAACTGAACCATAGTTGATTGTTATTTAATTATAATTTGGAGAACGATGCTTCCTTGGCCAAGTGAAGGGCTTAGATTATGTGGAAAAAAACATGCTAAGGCTCAAGCTATCTTTCAGAACAATCAATAGCAAGTTAAGTTAAATTTCTTCGCCACAATAGCTTGTAAACTTTAAAGTTGTGAATCATCAAAACCAGGGGCGTACCAACTTAGGGCAAGTGGATGCCGCTGCTCGCACTTGCCAGCTCACTTTAGAAGGAATATTTATACTTATTGTCGAATAAAATTATATTATGTCCTCCACAATGGTTGTATTTGCAGCTATATATCATCCTTTGAATAGGTGGTCTGAACCCAATGATTGTATTTCCTTGCTTCACAGAACCTTAGAGGAGCAAGCTGCTCTACAAGAGTCACGACGTGAGAACAAGAGAAAGAACAAGGAGAAGACACAAGAGGATCAATAAGATGTTAACAAATGCTCTGTTGTAAGGAGTTGAGTAACGGGTTATACACTGCTGCAATCTGTACCTTGACTTCTAGTGGTGTTGCTCCTTCCAACTCGGGGACTCTACAAGAGTTGCAGGCCAAACATCCTCATGCACCTCCTCCTTTGATACCAGCAGACCATATAGCGCAAGCACCCTTCATTGCACCCAAGGACTTGGTTCTGAATAAGCTGAAAAGCTTTCCCAGAGGGACATCATCTGGTAGAGATGCTTCGTGCCCAGTATCTAATCGATGCTTTGAGTGGATCTGCTGCAGCTGTGTCAGACGAGCTTATCAACTCTATTATTAAGCGGGTGAATATATGGCTTGCAGGTGGTTGCCCTTCAGTTTTAGGGGAGTTTGTAGCCTCAGCTCCTCTTACCCCCTTACTCAAGCCAGGAGGTGGCATACGTCCTATTGCGGTAGGTACTATTTGGAGACGTTTAGTTTCTAATGTCGTTGCTTCTCATGTTGGTAAAGCAATGAAGAGCTATCTTGGTGACTATCCGTTTGGTGTGGGGGTATCCTGTGGTGGTGAAGCAATTCTTCATGCGGTTAACAGACTTCTTGAGATGAACATTGGTTCAACTTCTATGTCGATGCTTCTTGTGGATTTATCTAATGCCTTCAACCTTGTAAGCAGATCTACAATGATTCAAGAGGTAAGGAGACATTGTCCTTCTATCTCTAGGTGGGTTGAATTTTGTTATGCAGCCCCTGCTAGACTATATTACATGGACAAGACTCTTTCGTTAGCTCAGGGAGTACAACAGGGAGATCCTCTTGGACCCATGTTATTTGCTTTAATTCTACACCCCTTGATTCATATAATTGCAGAGTTATGCCCCTTGGATCTGCAGGCATGGTATCTTGATGATGGGACTCTAGTTGGAGACACATTGGTGGTAGCCAAAGCCCTAGACATTATTCAGCATGAAGGTGTTTCTTGGGGTTGCATCTCAATGTTTCTAAGGCCGAACTTTTTTGGCCTTCGATTGATTGCAGAGGCTTAGCTGATGGGGTTTTCCCATCTCGTATATGTCGGCCTACTGAGGGAGTTAATTTATTGGGTGGACTTGTGAGCCTGAACCCCAAATTCTGTAAGAATATGGTGGCTAATAGGGCTCATAAGACCACTGCCTTGATTGACGTTATCCAGAAGATTAAAGATCCACAGGGTGAGCTGTTGTTGTTGAGGAATTGTTCTGGTGTCTCTAGGTTGTACTTTGTCATGCGAACAACTAAACTTGTGTATTTGGAAGAGGCACAAGTGGTTTCTGATAACCATCTCAAACTGTTCCTTAGGAAGCTTATTACTGGAGATGGGTCGGGTTTTGGTTTGTTGCAACAGAGGCTTGCTACGCTCCCAATAAAGTATGGCGGGTTAGGAGTGTACACTATGGAGGACACCATGCAATATTGTTATTTGGCTTCATGCTTTCAGACTAGATCTCAGCAGGAGAACATTTTGAGGCATTCTGGAGTGTCTGACTTGAGTTGCATCTTTGAGCGAGCACTTGTCTCCTACAAACAGGTATGTGGTATTGAAAATTCTTCATTGTGCATTGATGATATTGCCCCTCATTCTATGAGCTCTTTGGCAATCAAGTACTTCGATGTTGTGAAGAATGATTTACCTAATCGGATTGCTATGACTGAGCGTGATTCAACCATGTGGCAGAGTAATAGAATCAAGCACACACAAGATTATTTATTGGCCATTCCGATTGAAGGACTCAATAAAAAACTTGGGCCTCGACAATTTAGAGCCATTCCGCGTTATTGGCTTGGGATCCCTTTTTTCGAAGAAGGGGATACATGTTCTAGTTGTGGCATGAGAGATGGACATTTTTGGAGATCTTGCATTGCATTGTTCGCATGACGCGGGTCTCAAGTATAGGCATGACCTAGTTTGCGATACTTTTGTTGATATTTGTTATCGGGCAGGTTTTCCAGCTAGGAAGGAAGTGGATTTGGGTTTCATCTGTGATACTGGCTTGGCTCTGTGACCAGCGGATATCCTTGTGTATAATTGGGATAATGGGCATGATGTGTGTATGGATATTACTGGTGTCTCTCCTTTCACAGGTGGTGGGGTACGCCCTTTTGTTCCTGGCCAAGCAATTTAGAATGTTATCTCTCGCAAAAAGGACAATTTGGCTAAGTGTACTGCTCATGGCTTTGATTTTGGTGTGCTAGCTTTTACCACGTTGGGGGAGTTGGGTAGTGGTATTGTGGAGTTTCTGAAGAGATTGCGCAATTATATGACTAGCCATGATGCGAACGTTGTAATGGGGGATTTTCGTTTCCATAGAATATGAGTTGTCGTTCAAAAAGGAATTGGAGCCCAACTTATTTGATTTTTTTTTGTTTTGCCCTTAACTTGTTTTTTCCTTCAATTGTTTAACCGCTCGTCAAAAAATCATTTTTTTCCATAAGGAAAAAAAAAAAACACGGCAACCATCAACACAAAAAGCGTATGGTAAACCGAATTAGATGAATCACCACAAAAAAGTTAGTAAAATCAAAAGCACACGAAAAGAAAAAAAAACTAATTTACATATATAATGCATCAACTTTTCAAGAGGCGTTTAAATTGTGACTTGGTTGATGTTATTACCACTTTCTTTCTTTTTTAAAAGAAGAATAAGGTAAGCAAGAAATAGCCATTCTTGGTTCACCTAGCTAAAGACTTTAATTTAGACCCATAAAAAGTCACTGGTAGGTTAAGGTTAGGGTGTCAAAATGAGCCAAATATTTATGAATGAAAACAAAGGCCAACGTGCACATGAAAATGACAGTCTCTCGATAGAATTTAAGTTCATTAAAATTCAACAAAGAAAAAATATAAGCTTCTAGAAAGAAAAATATATTGACACAATGTTGGCAACCACGTCCACGATGCTAGCTAATAGCTTTGGTGCAGCAGTCTAAGTTGTCAAGCAATGAAGCATTTGTAGCTACTGGATAGCTGGATCCACCCCTGGTTGACTGACGACAGCCTAATCTGTTGTTGGTGAACCTTCCCGTTGAAAATATCAAGACTGCGTTCTTCTAGTAGTTGAATATTGCATATTAAATGGGTTTTGTTTTGTGTAATTCAATACCCAAATTTTTGTGATTCTCACATGATCCATGATGAAACATAGACGAAATATGCGGACGAAGATCCTCACTTTTTAAGGTGATTAACTAATGCAACTATGTAACTAGGTGTATTATTATTGAATCAGTTGTTCTGGTTCTATCAAGTGGTGAGTTTTCATTCTGTAAGGCCCTTTCCTATGGGAAAGGGCAAATTCTTTGATTTGTGGCCATGCAAATCGGTTTTCCCACTATAGTAAAGTAAGGTATTTTTAGCGGTCGAGAGACTCTTTCTCGACGTCGACATTAATAATTTATATCGCCATAAAAAATTCCGACATCGAGATAAATTCTCTCGACCATAAATTCACCCATAAACGGTCATAAATTCCCTACCTATAAAAACCAACTACATCTTCCATATTAAACACAAATAACACACAAAACACATCCCTCCCCCTCCTATTCGAATCACAAATCACAAATCCTGTTTCAAAACTCAAGTGCCAATGGATTACGATTCTGGTGACGAGATAAGTATTTATCAAAGGCGATTTATGAGAGAGCAAGATAGGTATGCTCGAAGATTACAAGAATTGGATGAAGAGTCCGATGATGAGAGGGAAAGGAAGCGAAACATGGTTGTGATGCACTTTACCGGCTCGATCCCTAAACCTCCTAAGCCAAAAGAAGTTCAAGTTAGAAGGTACATGTTTCGAGGGCGGGAATTTTACCAACAGAAACTGATGCACGATTATTTACTTCCCAATTGCGTCTACTCCGACCAATGTTTCCAGAACCGATTCTGCATGCCCCGACACTTGGTGCAAAGATTAATTGGTGAGCTTTGTCTGGTATAGCCACAATTTAACTACCAGTGTGGAGGGTAAAACCCCTCGGGACACGTGTCAGAGATCCAAGAAGCAAGACCACACCAAAGGAAGAAGTAGTGAAGCTTCGGGATCAAACCAAAGAAATATGAGACCGAGGACACCGAGTGAAGAATCAGAAGAAAGGGATTCGGACCCTGCCTCGAAGGACCGAAGCCCCCGAACCATCTTCGGAGTACCGCCGAAGGAACCGCCTTACTCGACAAGGACTGACACCACCACGATTGAGTCAATTGTCTTATTAGCTGTAAACCACCCAAGCTCGGCCTATATAAGGCGAGCTTGGAAAACATTGTAAGGGTTGGATTTTTGGTATAACCTAAGTGGCGAGAGAGGGATTAGGTCTGTATCTCCTCTAGCTCCTTAGGATCATATCCATGTAGTAGTAAAACAGAAATATAACACACTTTATGCTTTATCCTTGATTAATGGGTCTTTTTACATGTCTTCGGTACTGTTCTTGAGGTCTTCGCACCTTGAATAATGTTTAAGTAACTGTGTGTGTGTGTGTTTAAGATCTGAGGGCTGTAGAATATGATGCACCTATACAGATTTTATACTCATACAGTTTGGCGCTAGAAACAGGGACTGATTAAAACAACTTAGGGTTTGCCTGTGATTTTTCGGGTTTTCAAATTTTTCATAGACTTTCTTATTTTTTAGGATTTTCAAAGCTTGTTCTTTGTAAACGCTCCAATACCTTAAACATCTAAAGATCCTTAAAAAAACTTTAGCATGTTCAAGGGTTTTATGAGCAAATCATCAAATGGTCAGATCAACGTCAAAGGGTTTCAAACCTTGACATGATGAAATCCATTTCAAGCATGGTATTTACTTTCATAATATGTGCCTTAAAATTAGGACCAGCTATGAGAAATCGATTGCGAAAATCTTTAGACTTGCTTTTAGGGTTTGCAAGGTCTATACTATACTTAGTAATAAAACTTTACGAAGGAATCGATGGAAAAGATAGTTTTGGCTAAAAGGCAAAATATATAGTTAGGGATGTATCTGAAAAGAACGAATACGACTTACGCTAAAAACTCGCACGATAAAAACCGTTGCAACGTACAGACCTGCATGACAGACATAGTACACTGCAGCAGCTGCCTTGGACCTCACGGGTTTTTTGTCTCCTGATAGGTCACAACCAGAATGGCTTCGAAATCTGGTCAGGCTCCGAAGCAACGAGTGGGATCTTCGAGGCAAGGGACCGGCTCCTCGAGGCATCATTACACCAAATTCTCGACAAGGGGTTGTCACCCGAGGTAGCGGCAAGTACAGTCCAACACAGAGAACAAATAAACGAAGATGAAGTACATGTAGAGGACTTAGGCCCAGAGGGAGAAGGATTCCCAGAGGCTGACGAGCTACCTCGACAACAAGTGCAAGAAGAAGATAGAGAAAATGATGAAGATGAAGATGAAGTGGTTGTTCCTAGCAAAGACACGCCTTTACACCAACCAACCGAAGAAGATACGACGAGAGCTGTACGGTTCACAAAGTTAGTCTTGAAAAACAGAAAAATAAAAAAGTTAAAAAAGCAACTAGCCGAGGCAAATAAAAAGGTTGCAAAAAGCATCAAATTTCAAAGGAAGCAGCGAAGGACACTCTCATTGTTATAACAGTAAATAAATAAAGATAACAACACTAAAGTAGATAATCCAGGGAAAAAGTAAACATCATCTTCGGAAGGGCTTACAGAAAGGTACTTTCACGAGTGTCTCGCTGGTGCCCTCGGACAATGATATTTATGGATTCAAAGAAGAGCATCAATACGAACAAACGACGTATCATTAGAATCGCTAACAATCAACGAAGCCATAAAACAACTTCGGCGTCCTAAAAACAGTGACCATAACACTAGATATTAAAAAAATAATAATAAAATATATATATATATATATTTTTTATATAATATTTAGGCTAAAAAAAATACAGATTAGCAAGGGGTAGAAAAAGCTTCAGAAAAAACAAATATATTTCAAACAAGAACAAACAGGCGGTTCGGATAACATCACCTAAAGATAAGTCCTTCGGCGCGAACATTCGGATATAAACAGTAGAATTCGTAAATATACATCTAGCAAAGATAGACTCGGAACCAATGGAGATACTAACGAAGATACACATTAATTACATAATAGCTAAAGAAAATAATAAGCAAAGTAAAGATTCTAAAAAACATAACAACTACTCCGAAGAAGGGAAAAATACATCAATTTCTCCTATTCCTACATCTACCACGAAGCCGTCCTGCCACAGTACCACGATCTTCATCAAGACCATCAAGCATATCCACATCAATAATTGGCACATTGGCAGGAATAACAGCAGCATTCGCCTCGGGGGCACTAACCTCCGGAGTAGGATCATTAACACCTGCAACAGGCTCATCGACCGGTAGAAAAGGAATAAAAGCGGCGGCAGAAGGACCAGCATCATCAACCTCCTCTTTTACTTCAACCTCACACTTATCTTGTCATCAGAAAAACCGAGATCCTCTACCATCATCAACAAAATTTCTTCACTATGACGACGAAAAAACGATCTCGTCTCATACATACGGCAGTCATAGGAAGGTCCACTATCTTCTCTCATTCTCTGTTCTATCCTCCCCTCATCACTCCTTATGAGATGATCGAAAAGACGAATCACCTTATCAGGATTACTTTCCCTTCTAGAAGAACCACCACTTGAAAAATTGGTTTCCATCTCCATTATCATTCGAACCTGTTCTCTCATGCTACTTGGGTTTATCCTGCTACTTCCTTCCTCCATCGGCGCTTTCCCTCTATCGAGGAATACTGTCAATCAGTGAATCAAAATAGATATTTTGCAGCAACTTATGGAAACAAGCTTCAAAGTATAAAAAGCCCTATCTAAATAGGCAGGCACACAAAGGCTTTAACGCCACAAATAAACTGGCCATGGCGCCATATCTCCCCTAGTGCCTCGTCGCAAAATAAAAAGGCTTTAACACCAAGGCAGAAAATGCCAAAAATAAAAAGGTTGTAACGCCAAGGCAAAAAACGCCAAAAAATAAAAAGACCTCGAACAGCAGGCACAGAGCTGATGACCATATAAATCGTAAGGGCCCTACGAGTTATATGGCACAGTCCTCTACCCACAAGACACCGCGTTAGCGGTGGGCACCTTGAATCAAGGCTATATAAGCCGATGATACATTCGTGCCCACTACCAAACGACCACGAGGACCTCGCTTTCTGAGGCGTCGAGGGGACGATAAATGGGATTAACATCTACCTATAAGGCAGATGGAACCCCGAGGCAGCTGACTCGCCCACATTCACGGGAATGAGAAGCGAACCATGCAGCCAAGGGACCCCTCTTAAAAACCCAGCCTCGAGGGGGGCTATCGAAGAAGATAGGTGGGTCGAACCTTGGGCCGCGATAGGGGAACAGTACCATGTCTAAGCTCCAGCCTTGACCGACATTCTCCCATTGTGTTACTTTATTATCAAAGAACAGGTATCCACCATAAGATTCCTATTTTTACACTTAGGATAACAAAAGGGTTATCAAGACGACACCATGTCCTCTCGGAAGATAGTTAAATATCTTCGGTGCCCTCCTAGCGTATCAAAGGCAAAAAGGATACCTGCGATTTCGATAGCCAGTGTTTGTTTAAAACCAGTGCGAGTAGCTCACAACCTTTGGGAAGGATGATCCGTAAGCCCCCACTAGCTTGGTTTACTATCCCTTACATCGAAGTAAGCCCCGAAGTTGCACCTCGAGTAGCCATAAGAGCAATCGAAAAAAAGTAATTGCCCGTCCGAAGTAGGTAAAAAGCAAAGTAAATACAACAAGAGCAAAGAACAACATAGCATCAAGAACAAATGAAAAAAGAAGTCTGATATTCAATATACAAGAACAGAGGCAAGAAATCAAAAAAGAAGTGGTAGGAGAAACACACTCCCTATTCTACATCTTCAACAATCTCATTAAACAGCATCATCAGACTTAAAAGCACCCTGGGGACTATTTTGAGGTGGAACCAAAGGCTCGCCGTCATTTTTTACAAGCGAAGGCGGAACCTCGGAAGCACTAATCTCATCCACTGGACCCCGAGTTTCGACATTAATTCTAGAACCATTATCAGAGGCATCGACTAAACCACTCCCCTTTGGCTTCTCGCCACCAATCCCACCGCCTTCCTTTGGCTTCTCGCCAGTGATCCTGTCACCCATCTTCGGCCTCTCGCCATCAAATTCATTACTCTCCAGTTTCTCACCAGTAAATTTATCCCCCTCTCCTTCATTTCCACCATCGGTATCGCTACCCATTTCTTCGAGATCCTCTTCAAGCTTCGCTGCTTGCAATTGAGCCACTATCAACTTAACACATTCGGACGAAATAAGATCTTTATCAGACTCTAGTGAGGCATCAGGATCCTTCAGGCCATTAGAATAATAGGGCGGCCGCATACCTAAATTCCTAAATAAATATCGACCATGCTAACGACTAAACAAGGCAGTCCGCGTAGTCTCTCCTTTGATATGCTCATTAAGCTCCGAAATCTCCCTACCTAAAGCTCCAATCTTGACATCCCTCTCATCACACGCACCACGAGAAAGAAGCAGCTCAGCGTCCAGCTTCGAAGCTCGCTCTCTCTGAATCTCCATACCTTGAGAATAACCATCTCGCTCTGTCATAGCAGTCTCTAGGCGTTCCTTCAAACCCTTTACATCTCCTACAAGATCGCCCTTTTCCCGCTGTAAAAGTTGATTCTCCTTGTCAAGACGAGCAATCTCAAGACTTTGGGCGCGAGCCAGATCCAGCAGGTACATTCCATGATGCCTTTGCTGAAAAGAAGCAAGCATGAGATTAAAAAACAGCAAACAAAAAACACATAGGGCAAGACAACCAAAAAACTAACTCACAGCTTCAATAAATGCCTGGTGATTAATAACTGTTGAGGCAAGAGTACTCCTATTCCAGGAGCCAGAAAAAACTTGAGAAAGAAACTCGGCCACCGAAGGATCTAAGGGGTGATTATGAGGACCTCTCGCATGTGCCTTCAGATGATTGGCTAAATCTTTGGCATACGGGCCAGGAAAAGAACTCTGCTCTAAGAAATTTTGGGCATCGGCATCCGAGCACGGCCTCTGAACAAAGGTAATAGGGACCGAAGGAGTACCTGCAGTAGCTGATGCCGACAAATCTAGAGAAGAGCCTATAAGAAGATCATTGGAACCATATTCATTCGAATTCATATCAGGCTGGCCAGGGTTGGAGACACCACCATCAGGAAAAGAAGAAGAGGAAGGTCCCTGCGAGGGTATTACAATTTGGGAAACCGACATCAAAGATGACTCGCGAAAAAGGCGCTCATTCACTGGACCCCTTCTTAATCTCTTAAAAATCCGAGGCCTCTCATCTTCGGTCTCTTCATCATCCACATCTTCCACAGCCACGGTAGACAAATTAACTAAGCTTTTATTAACAGCTCTGGTGGCAGGCCCCTTCGGTAAGGCAGCGGGGATGGCATCTTTCCCAATTATTTTCTTCGGAACCACAGTAGCGCTCTTCTCTCGATTCGGATCACATAAAGAAAACTTCGCAGTACCATCATCAACCAACAACATCTTGTTCTGCTGAAAAGCAGTCAATTTGTCAGGCTCTAAACAGAGGCAGATATCCATACCTATTGCATAGCTGAGGCAGAAGTGTTTATCACCTGACCATTTCCCCCCTTCCCAGCAGAAGCTGACCTTGAAGATCTTTTTCTGTTCTTCTTCGGATCATCGCCACGCTCTGAAGCCTGTCGATTCTTTAGCTTCTCTTGCTCCATTTTCTGAAAAAAACAAGAAGACACATGAGCAAGACAATTAAAAAATGATTAACGAAAAAACAACTTCATCATTACCCTCATCTTGCCAAGAGCAATCTTTTCCTGAGACTTCTTACGTTCCTCTTCGGAGAAATGAATTCTGTAGAAATCAACGACAGGAAAATCATGCCCATCCTTAAACTTCGTACGCTCAACTCTCCCCTCCTCATCGTCGTAGCCATAGAGAACTGGACCTTCGATGAGCATGGGTTTTGAAAACCACACTTCGTCGCTAGAGTGACGAAGAAGCGCATTCCTTTTAAAATTAGTAAGGTCCATATCACCAAGAGCATGAGAAGAATCGGCCACTTTACCTAAGCTCACACTCCAGGGAGCTTTCTCCTTGAGCAAACTTTTTTCCACCTTGTAATACCTGAAAAAATTCTCAGCAGTCCAGAAATCTGGAGAACGTTTAAGCTCCTCGGGAAGTTCCTCATAGTAACACGACTTGCCCTCCGAACGAGCAACCCATTCGCTGATAACCCGAATAGAATTTCCATTCAATTGCATCACACCACAAGGAGGGCTGATCCTAGAATAAATCTTGTAAAAAAGAGGATTGGACGGATTATACAACGGAATGGGAAGACCGGCACCGAGTTGTTCGCCGGAAACGATCAACCTTTTATTACTACACTCTTTAGCAGAAAGCAGTCCAGGTGACAGGATTTCCCTACCCAAGCTCCGACAAGGGAAAAGAGTTCGGTTAAAACCATAAATTCGCGCCCTCCCTTCCCAACTAATTTTCTGGGGATCCACCATTTTCCGGGGCAGTACCTTACCAGAAGAAGTACTTTCAGAAGCCTGAAACGAAGGAGAAATTTTTAAAAAAAGTAGCAAACAAAAACCAAACAAAGTGGCGGGAGACAATCCTCAAAAGCTTACCATAACCAAAGAAATTAGAACAAAAAGGATACAGTAGAGAAAAGTTCCAAGAACAATCAGCTGTCTCGGAAAGCGATAAAAATTGGAGGAAGAAAGAGGGAAGGAAATGCGAGAGTAAGCGAATTTAAATAGGAAGAGATGGAACCAGCGCAGTAGGTAACCGGTGAAAAAGAGGCGAGGGTTTCGAAAACACTTAAAGTTACGTGTGTCAGTTAAAGAAACCGAAAGATGGACACGTGCCGAGGAAGGCAAGACGCCAAGG
This sequence comes from Papaver nudicaule, assembly GCA_023529015.1. Taxonomy (NCBI): domain Eukaryota; kingdom Viridiplantae; phylum Streptophyta; class Magnoliopsida; order Ranunculales; family Papaveraceae; genus Papaver; species Papaver nudicaule. Next base: position 3,360 of record JAJJMA010018325.1, on the reverse strand, counting down.
GTTTTCTTCTCCGAATCTCCTCGATCTTCGAACAAGAAAAGAAGCAAACTGTGGAGGGTAAAACCCCTCGGGACACGTGTCAGAGATCCAAGAAGCAAGACCACACCAAAGGAAGAAGTAGCGAAGCTTCGGGATCAAACCAAAGAAAGATGAGACCGAGGACATTGAGTGAAGAATCGGAAGAAAGGGATTCGGACCCTGCCTCGAAGGACCGAAGCCCCCGAACCATCTTCGGAGTACCGCCGAAGGAACCGCCTTACTCGACAAGGACTGACACCACCACGATTGAGTCAATTGTCTTATTAGCTGTAAACCACCCAAGCTCGGCCTATATAAGGCGAGCTTGGAAAACATTGTAAGGGTTGGATTTTCGGTATAACCTAAGTGGCGAGAGAGGGATTAGGTCTGTATCTCCTCTAGCTCCTTAGGATCATATCCATGTAGTAGTAAAACAGAAATATAACACACTTTATGCTTTATCTTTGATTATTTTTACATGTCTTCGGTACTGTTCTTGAGGTCTTCGCACCTTGAATAATGTTTAAGTAACTGTGTGTGTGTGTTTAAGATCTGAGGGCTGTAGAATATGATGCACCTATGCAGATTTTATACTCATACAACCAGTATGATGCACTTAATATTAGGGGTCATAGTCATGAGCAGAAGGTTACTGCAGCTATGAGGATTCTAGGTTACGGGATGCCGGCGGATTGCACCGATGAGTACATTCGGATGGGCAAAACAACGGCATTTAAGTATCTTTCTCTGTTCTGTGAAACCATTATGAATCACTTTGGTCCTAGGTTTTTACGAAAACCTACGGTTGATGATACTTTACGAATTTTTGAAGAAAACGAAGATAGGGGCTTCCCAGGAATGCTCGGCAGTCTTGACTGCATGCACTGGGTTTGGCAGGGATGCCCAACTTTTTGGGAAGGTCAGTATAAGGGTTATTACCCTAAACCAACAGTTGTTTTGGAAGCTGCTGCAACCCAGTATTGTTGGATATGGCATGCTTTTTTTGGTCTGCCAGTTTCACAAAATGATATAAATATTTTGCACAAGTCTCCTCTTTTTGAAGACCTGAAGCGCGGCGTGGCACCTGCCGTCAATTTCACCCTCAACGGCAACAATTACACCCATGGGTACTATCTTGCTGATGGTATCTATCCAAAATGGTCTACCTTGGTTCAAGCTTACAAGCAGCCTCATGGCCCCGCAATGATGTATTTTAACAAGTTGCAAATGGCTTTTAGGAAAGATGTGGAACGAGCTTTTGGAATTTTGAAGAGGAAGTTCGCCATCGTTATGGGGCCGTTTCGTGGTTTTTTGCCGCGAGAAATGCATAAGACCATGCTCACGTGCATTATTTTGCACAACATGGTAATTAAGGAAATCCGCCGTGATAAGAGTTGGACTAGTTATCCGGACGTAGATCAGATGCCTCGGATTCAACCACACCGTGGATTACCTGCAAGGCAGTATGAGCACATGACTGAATCTATTCAGGATCGCTCATTGTATCATAGGTTGAGAGATGATCTTTGTGCTCATGCTTGGGCAGAACATGGGGCTGAGGAGGCGGCGGCTTAAAATTGTTGTTTCTTTGTTGTTTCTTTGTTTGTTGTTTCTCTTTAGTTTTTTCTTTTTTTGTGTGTGTACCACCATTATTTTTAATAAAAATGCAAATTTCCATAACTTAAAAAGTCTTCTACATTGAAATTAAACTGGTTGCATCTAAATGCATCAAAAAGAAATCCTAAACTAAACGAAATTAAACCAACAACAACAACTTCTAAAAGAAAAAAACATAATCATCATCATCATACTCCTCCAATTTCTTGATTAATTAGCAATGGCAGTAACTTCATCATCATCATCATACTCATCTTCCTCTTCCTCCTCTTGGCCTCCAGCAGCTGCTTCTTCTTCCTCCATCCTTTTTTTGAGCTTGGCAGCTTTCATCTGCCACATCTCCCTTTGCATCTGGTTCATGTGGGTAGTGTCAGCAGTGAGAATCTTATTCTCCTCCCAGGTGGCGAGAAATTTCTCATTGGCTATGCGACTCTTCCTCATCTCCAAAAGAGTTATTTTCCGCTCAACAACTCTATTCTTGTCATTGGTGTCTTGTTTGTCCATAAACAAATCAAAATTAAAACTTTTTTGAGTGTTTTTGGCATCCGCTGCTACTTTTCTAGCCTTCTTGACTGCATTTCTACCCATAAACTTGGTTGCATTTTGAGCATTGGCATTCAGATAGGAGTTGGGATCAACCGTGAACTGTCCAGGTGGGGGACCGGGGGTAGCAGATGGTCCGGAGGAAGTAGAACCCGGTCCAGAGGGGCCAAAAAAAGGTGATTCAAAGGGGCTCCCATTCTGGGTTTGGGAGTAAGGGGAAAACTCGGGGATCTCCATGTTACCGGCCAAAATCTCTGGGTCGAACTTGGGTAACACCTTCAGGATGTAGAAGCTAGTCTCGAAGTGGAAAGGTTTACCAGTCTTGTGAATCCAGTCAGACCTGCACCTAAACTCAATATCCCTCTGACCCTCACCACTTTGCTTGTTTCGAGTGGCTTGGGTGATTGCAGCGACATACAACGCAACCTCAGAAGTAATTACGCCAAAGCGATCAGAGAGGCTTCCAACATTATGAGACTTGGGGTTACCTGTCTCGCGTTGAAACTTGTCATGGATATTGCCCCAGAGGGTTTTGAATTTTTGTTGCACACCCTGAACGAATCCTGAGTAAAGTAAACGTAACAACGAGAAATGTTCTCATCTTCATAAGTTGAGAACTTATCACCCCTAGGTTTTTTTGGCGATGTGGCTTTCTTTCCTTTTCTGTTGGCATTCTGGCTATTCTGAGAGTTTTCCTGAGTAATAATAATCCCATAGGCTTATTCCTGACTCCAATTTCCATAACGGGGATCTTGAGTAATCACTCCATATTGGGGGTTTTGACTACTAATTCCAAAACGGGGATCCATGATCAAAAATACTGAGAAAGCTAGACAAGGATGAGCAAAAAACTCTCTAAGAGATTGTCAGGAGGAGGTGTGAGTTGAAATGGTTTCGAAAATGGAGTATTTATAGAGCTAGGAAACCTGGGCCGTTGGATGCATTTAATGCAGAATATATAGTTACCGTCGATCGAGGATCAGAATCTCGAGGTCGAGATTCATTATAACGCTGTCGGTTTTCTTTCTCTCTGTCGAGAGAATGTCTCTCGATCGAGCCCATGCCTATCTACCGTTAGTTTGTAGTACTGGTCCGGCAAACAGGCAGATCTGGCGGTTTGCCTGTCCATTTTTGATGTTTGCCCCTTCCATAGTGGGGCAAACAAGGCAAAACATGTTGTTT
>JAJJMA010018323.1:0-14354 GCA_023529015.1 Papaver nudicaule | reverse complement strand
CATAACTTTTGTAAATAGACATAGCTTTACGTCACTACCGTAGCAATGGAAAAAGCTATATATTGCAATAAGATTGAGGTAGACAAATCAAGTATTGCAATCATCATTAATAACATCTAAAAAGAACTTTTATTAATGAAATAAAGTAGTACATGCTTGAAAAACTCTAAAAAGCATGAAAAGCCAAACTACTTAACAGATTTAGTTTATATTCCTTGGGCAAAAGTAAGAACAAGTTCTCACAAGGAACCAACTAATCTGATCTACTAAGAAACGAAAACAAACAAAGACTTAACTTTGTTCACTGCCAGTGGTGTTTTCTAACTCTTCTGGACTGCTCCAAACTGCCATGGCCAGTTCCATCCTGTATTGGAGATCAGGATGTTTTGAAGCAATTAGTTCGAGTTGTTTCTATAGACAGTTAACATTATCTTCAAGACGTTTCTGCCTTTTGATAATGGTGTGGAGTAAGCTCACGACTTCATTGTTGTTGTTGCTTTCTACTTCTGCAGAATGACTTGATTCTTTATCACCCTGGTTTTTATTATTCCTGCGTTTGTTAACATTAGTCAACATCTTGCAAATAGAGCTGTCACTGAGTGACTGTGGACGACTAGGCAATTTACCTGTGGGTTTAATATTGTAACGATCACAGATCCTCCCAATAAGACATGGAAACCCAAGGTTCTTGCTATTACTAGTCATTTCCCTCATGTAAAATACAATCATATTACACAAGTTGACTTGTTGTCTGCTCTTAAAATAGTAAACCAATTCTGCAAAGTCGCGACTCTACAACGAGTTGACCATCATGGAAGGACATAGGTTTGTAATACCCAGTTTTCTAAATGCTTTCAACTCTATAGATAGATCTTCTGTTGGAAATTTCCCAGTCCACGAAATTTCTTGACCTATCAATTCCATGGAGATCTTTTCATTGGTTGGTTTTATATTCCCAGATCTAGGTAGGATAATACCTTTGTTGGACAGACCTGTAAGAGATTCGATAAGATCACAGTTTATATCCATTACTGTTTTCCCAACCATTGTTTTAAAGCATGGGTTTTTGTCACTGACTCCATGAATGTTGGCATAGAATTCTTTGACAGTTTCCTCATATGCTTCTCCATGACCATCAAATATGCTACCTAGATTAAAGGCTTTTGCATATTGTACCACACCTTTAAACTTTTTACTATTCACCAGTTTCCTTTCCACAATAAGAGCTCTATCCTTGATGGTAAGATAGGTATTATAGCATCCTTTGTCATAGAAAGTGATTCATGAGTCTGAATCATAGTGATAGTTGTTTTTCTTTGGTGTGGAGCTCTCTTTTGGTGGAATCAAGGGATTCACCATTGGCTTTCCTCTTGTTCTTGTCATAATTCCACAAAAGCTTGATTCAAGAACTGTATTCAACCCTTACAGTAGTTCCTGACGTGAATCTTAAACAGATCTGGATGACTTGTCGAGATTCAGGAGAATTTCTGATACAAAAACCTAGGGCACCGGTTCCCGAACCGCACGGAGACAAAATAATTTGTCTCTGAGTGGTGCGGTATCTCGGATATATATAGGGGACTGCAAGCCCTGATCACGAGATTCTAGTTGTATCAGAATTCGGATTTACTCAAAAATCCTTGTTTTACCTTAATACAAATTCCTTTTTGCATGGGACTCCTAAGAGTTTGTACAAAACTGAAATTGTATGTGTTTCCATTTTAGGAAACTAAGTTTTTTCCCTTTTTGAGATAATATTGACAGGTTATTTTCTCAAGGGTACTAATTCTCCTTATGATTTTGACTTTGAGACCCACAAAAATCAATATCCCTTTTAACTTGTTGGAGCAAAGGCTCAACATACAAGTATTTTTACCAACAAACCCAAAAAGACTAAATATATCTACAAGAATCTACACCTACTTCCCTACACATTTTTCTCATCAAACAAGTAGGTATATGATGAGAAAATCCTGTCATGGATATTAGGGAGAGTATAGGGATACTCACATACCCCAGGATGGCAGTCGCCACAGTGAGATAGATTCTTGCCTTGGGTTTCCTTTGGAACATAGATTTTTGCCTTTTTGCTATGTTTGACCAAAGGGGTACTCATGTGGCTGGCATGCTTAGTAGGTTTTAAATTCCTTGACATATTAAGCTGGCATTCTTTATCAAAGTGTCCAAGGTTTCCGCATTTAAAACACATTCTATTAGCATGCTTACTTAGTTCTTGAACCTTTTAGAGGCATTCTACAAAGCTGACATTAAGATCCTGGAGGTGTCGGCAGAGTAGGTCAACTCGAAATATTTCAGGATCAAGAAGCTCCATGAGTTCTAATTTTTCGAGTACATGTAGTCGCATGATTTCATCGCGATCAAGAAGCTCCATGAGTTCCAACAAATTCTGAATGAAGCGTTGTAGTTTCTGGTATACTAAATTGGCGGTAGAGATAAACCAATTTTTTATGTATGCCATAACTCACAAGCCTGGATAAACACAGACAATTACGTCTTTAATGTGCTCACCTGCTCTGATACCAATTGAAAAAGGAGGGGTACCGAAATACGACCAACTTTTCGTTTGGGCTCGTGAGTCTTATGGTTAGGTTTGGACGATCTCAAAAATCAATATCCAAACCTAGATAACCGGAGTTGTGATCTAGGGATCAACTCGACAAAGATGAATCTTTGGAGTAAACTCTACGGTTATGGATAACGTACTTCTTGTGTTTGCTTTTAATTATATGTCAGAGTTTATATAATTGCGGAAAGGAAAAGCACACAAGACACCAGAACGTTTTTTTAACGAGGAAACTGCCTTGCAGAAAAACCTCGGGACCTCGTCCAGATTGAACACCGCCCAGTACAAACTGACTACAAACTAACCTACTATAGTCCACTTCGGTGAACGCTTGTTGTGGTATAGTCATCCTCTATAGGTTGCAGCTCCTCTGGGAACTCCCTACGACTAACTTTTTGGGTTAGTCTTGCAGACTGACCGGCCAGAGTAGATTCTCGGTCAGACATTTGTCTTGTTACAGGCAACCAGACCGAAGGCTTGAGAGGGTTACATCGCCGAGTTGACTCGTAGCACCCATGAGTCGGGAGCTGATTTTTCTGTAAAGGTATGAACCCAGAAGAACGATATTCAGACGAGTCACCACCCGAGGTTTTTGAGTCAGCTGTAGCCTTGACTGAGAAAGAAGGTGATGAAGATTCATCCACACAAATCGGATCCGTGCTTGATTCTCCCCTCTGATGATCAGATAGTCGACGATTCCCAAATGGGTGATCAATTTCATTTTACTTCCCACCATGGCCAATGGATAATCTCTGTTGGTCATCAGAAACTTGTACAGAGCTGGTTTAGGCGTAATCACACAATCCACTGTTTGGTGTGTGATCATTCCACAATTTTTGCAAACAGTGTGGAGTTTTTCATATCTATAAGCTGCCCATGAAGGTACTTCATCCCTGTAAAACACATGTCCCGGCCAAAAAGGAGTTAACAAGTTCATCAGAATTTCAACTAAACAAGGTCGTGAGAATTACTACGTCATGTAGTATTGACCCAAGTGAAATTCTGAAAGAATATCCACTAATTCCTGGTTTGTTTTTAATTGTCCCATACGACTTGATAGCATAAATTTTGTAAATAGACATAGCTTTTGTAAATAAACATTAGCTAAATCCAACAACAACATGTTTAATAATTATAAGCCCTAGGAATAACCTACCTGTCAATCCACTTCCAATTCTTAATAAACATCATGGTCTCAGTCTCCTACCTGTTCTTTCTCAAGCACAAGAATGATACCCTAGAAGAGTTTAAGATAATTGTGAATAGAATCCACAATGAGCAAGGTCACACTGTTAAGAAAATCAGGAGCGACCGTGGCACAGAATTCAAAGATACTAAGGTATTCGAGTTCTGTGACTCACTGGGTATAATTCAACAATATTCAGCACCTATCACACCTCAGGCTAATGGCGTGGCTGAAAGAAAGAATAGAAATATTCAAGAAATGGCTCAGGTTATGCTTCATAACAGAGATTTACCCTTAAAATTTTGGGGTGAAGCAGTGTTCACAGCATGCTATCTTATTAATCGTGTATATCTAAGGTCCTTCACCTTAAATACACCTTATGAGCTATGGTACGGTAAGAAACCCAACTTGGGTTATCTCCGTGTCTTTGGAAGCAGATGTTATATCCTTAAAGACAGATAACAAAGAGGAAAATTTGACTCAAAAAGCGATGAGGGAATTTTCCTAGGATATGCATCTGACAGTCGAGGGTTTCGAGTTTTTAACACAAGAACTCAAGTTATGATGGAATCAGCCAACGTTATCATTGATGACATAACTGGTTTTCGTCAGAATAACAGAGCCCCAGCAGAACTACCGCCGATTGAAACAGTAGAAAAAGAGCCTACGGTTCCCGAACCGGCCGCTACTGAAGTAGTTCCGACCGTGATCGATACAGAGACAAACCACAATAAAGACGATGATGTAGAGGTTGAAGTTGAGCCAACTGCTCCTGAAACACCTCTATGGGTCCGTCGTAGTCATGTACCTGATGACATCATTGGAGAAACATTCACTACAAAAGTGATGACTAGAAAGCAAGCACAAAATATCTGTCATCATGCTTGCTACCTGTCTAATGTTGAACCAAGGAATGTCGACGAAGCACTACAAGACTCTGCGTGGATTAATGCTATGCAAGAGGAACTTAGTGAGTTCTAACGACAAAATGTTTGGACACTTGTTGATCGGCCACCAAACATTAATGTTGTAGGTACAAAATGGATCTTCAAGAATAAGTCTGACGAGTTTGGCACTGTTGTAAGAAACAAAGCTAGACTTGTAGCTCAAGGATTCTCTCAATTTGAAGGGATTGACTTTGATGAGACTTTTGCTCCTGTAGCAAGACTTGAATCCATAAGACTCTTACTTGCTCATGCATGTCATCTAAAGATAAAGCTTTATCAGATGGACATCAAGTCAGCATTTCTCAATGGTGATTTGAAGGAAGAAGTCTTTGTTGCTCAACCAAAAGGTTTTGAGAACCCAACTCATCCAAACAAAGTGTATCGGCTAAACAAAGCACTTTATGGATTAAAACAAGCTCCTCGAGCTTGGTTTGAGAGGTTTGACAGCCTCCTTGTTGGAAAGAGGATTTGTCAGGGGAGGTGCCGATAAAACCCTGTTCATAAAATGGTATGGTAAAGATAGTGTGATTGCTCAAATCTATGTTGATGACATAATTTTTGGCTCCACTTCCAAAAAACTTACCAAGGAATTTCAAAGCTCATTGAGTGAAGAATTCCAAATGAGTAATGTAGGTGAACTAAAATTCTTTTTGGGAATACAAGTTCAACAACACGAAAGTGGAATCTACATATCTCAGCAGCAATATGCCAAGGATATGGTTGAAAAATTTGGTTTGACTGGTGCATCACCAAAACCAATACCTATGGCAACTACTGATAAAATCAGTAAAGATCTGCAAAGTGAAAAGGTCGATCAGAAACTTTACAGATCTATGATTGGAAGCCTTTTGTACTTAACATCAACAAGACCCGATATTGCTTATAGTGTTGGGTGTTATGCGAGATATCAAGCTGATCCCCGAGTATCACATCTCAATGTTGTTAAAAGGATTCTACGATATGTTAAAGGGACAGTAGGTTTTGGCCTTACGTATACCTTTGACACCAACACCAATCTTGCAGCATATTCTGATGCTGATTGGGCTGGTAACAGAGATGACAGAAAAAACACTTCGGGAGGTTGCTTTTTCGTTGGGTTGAATCTTGTAGCATGGCACAGCAAGAAGCAAAACTCACAGTCATTATCTACATGCGAAGCAGAATACATAGCAGTTGGCTCTTGCTGCACTCAGCTCCTATGGATGAAACAGATGCTCGCAGACTACGGTATTAAGGTAGGAACTATGAATATCTACTGTGATAATACTAGTGCTATACGCATTACTGAAAATCCAGTGGAACATTCTAGGACCAAGACATTGATATCCGATATCACTTCATAAGAAATCTCTATGAAGATAAGATTGTTATACTTGAACATGTGTCATCAGAACGACAACTTGCTGATATACTCACAAAACCATTAGATACACGAACGTTTCAACACCTTCGACAATCTATTGGTGTCGTTCTTGTTCATTAGAAACAAGAGTATCTAATGATTTGCCAGCAATCCACGTGTTAACTCCTTTTTGGCCGTGGATATTCTTTCAGAATTTCACTTGGGTAAAAAGTAAACAAATGGGTTTTTGAGAATGTTGCACTGTCATGTTTGTCAGTTCGGAGTCTTTACTCTCATGGATGAAGGTCGGATACTCACACACTGTCCTCTTAGGTGTGGTGAGGATAATTCTCAACGGATCAGACCACTCCTTGAGTTAGTCATGGCGCGCATACGAAAGCTATGGCAGTCATGCCACCTTCTACAGTATGCTTTTCAGTTTGTAACAAATGTTTTGTACGTCTCATGCTTTGGTATCCCTATTCATGAGAAGGCCTTGGGATCACATTGTACTGTTTCAATGATAATGAATATATGAGGTCAAGGTCGACTGTTAAAAAAAAAAAAAAAAAAAAAAAAGTTAATCCGTTGAGATTGTGAGCGCCCAAAAGTGGGGCGGAGATAAAGAAAAATCGAGGCTAACTCAGGAAGTTCAGGGATATCTTAATACTTAAAACCAATCCGAAAATTCAAACTGTTCCCTCCCTTTTTTGCAAATTTTTGAAAAGAAACTTTGGCTAAAATGTAGCGACAATTAATAATACGGGAGTATATCTTGGAATTACGGGAGACCATTTCTAAAAATATATTAGTGATAACTACCCCGATATTCTCTCTGATCTATTATTGGCTGGAAATCGGAAAATTAGGGTAACTAACCATGTTGGTTACACAAAATTTGTGGAAACATTTTTTTAGATTTTGAAGAAAAAAACCCTCCAAAATTTTCAGCAAAATTCTTTTCCGCGGGATGAAAATCAGACGAAAAATTTCATGGCGCCCTAAAACTATTATTAGCTCTTACCTTTATTGCTGGTATGATTTGTTAAACCCGATCTCGATTTATATTGTAGCAATGCACATGCATCTGACAATGATGGACTGTTTTGAATCTGGTTTTCTATTTTTTATATGGACAAGTAACTGATAATCATGGGTTGTTTTGAATCTTTGTTGTTGTATCAATGATGTTTTGGGCGGAAAAACTAGTTATTGTTTATCATAAATCATAGATTTACATGTTAAATATCATGGGTTTTGACTCCTGTTGTATATGTAAAGGTTGGATCTAGAAATGGCTACTTTGATTTGAATATACATTTTAGGTTAATCGCAAGTGGTACTTTTTTTTTTGTTTTTTGTTATGATAATTTAGTACAATCACATGTTACATGTCATGGGTTTTAATTTCTTCTGTGTTAAAGAACTAGTTTCGCCGTTATCATGGGTTGCTTTCAAGTTATATCTTTCAACGAGTATGTACTACGTATTTGTGTTCTTTACAAGGGCTTCCTTGAATGGAAAAGCAGGGCTTATAATTATTAAACATGTTGCTGTTGGATTTAGCTAATGTTTTTACCAACACAAGCTCATATTCCTACATATGTTGTACTTTCAGATACACGGTCATGGCGGATGTTGAAGAAAACTCAGATCATGAATTTGGATTTGGAAGTGAAAATGAAAAGTACAATGTCGTAGAGTTTAACTCTGGGAACTCCCTACGACTATAAAAGACTATAAAAGACTTCTCTTGAGAGTTGGTTTAGGCGTAATCACACAATCCACTGTTTGGTGTGTGATCATTCCACAATTTTTGCAAACAGTGTGGAGGTTTTCATATCTATAAGCTGCCCATGAAGGTACTTCATCCCTGTAAAACACATGTCCCGGCCAAAAAGGAGTTAACAAGTTCATCAGAATTTCAACTAAACAAGGTCGTGAGAATTACTACGTCATGTAGTATTGACCCAAGTGAAATTCTGAAAGAATATCCACTAATTCCTGGTTTGTTTTTAATTGTCCCATACGACTTGATAGCATAACTTTTGTAAATAGACATAGCTTTACGTCACTACCGTAGCAATAGACATAGCTTTCTTGAATTCTTCAACTTCTCTCTTTATAGAGAACAGTTACATCATACGTCAACAATTAGGTTGCAAAGCCAGTATTGCTGACACAAGCCTTTGACATCGGTCAAAGCAACTCCTAGGCCTGTAAAGGACGTCAGCTGGGGGAATCAAGTGCGTGACGATCTGTGGGGGATCTAGAGACGTAAGGAGTGCGACAGTAGCCAATTCGCTTGGAGGGCTTGAGTTGGTCTCTGCTACATCCCAGACCGAAGTCTTATAGTAGGCTAGTTTGTAGTCAGTTTGTACTGGGTGGTGTTCAATCTGGACGAGGTCCCGAGGTTTTTCTGCAAGGCAGTTTCCTCGTTAAAAAAACGTTCTGGTGTCCTGTGTGCTTTTCCTTTCCGCAATTATATAAACTCTGACATATAATTAAAAGCAAACACAAGAAGTACGTTATCCATAACCGTAGAGTTTACTCCAAATATTCATCTTTGTCGAGTTGATCCCTAGATCACAACTCCGGTTATCTAGGTTTGGATATTGATTTTTGAGATCGTCCAAACCTAACCATAAGACTCACGAGCCCAAACAAAAAGTTGGTCGTATTTCGGTACCCCTCATTTTTCAAAAATCATTATCACAAATTGCTGATATATAATCGAGCACATTTTTGAAGTCACCTTTCAAATTGGTGAATTCGTTTTTCATAACCAGTATGTAAATTTTTAGGTTTTGAAGTTTTTCTGCGGGAACAACTAATTGAACCTTGAAGACTTTAAAATCTCTTAGAATATTGTATACAATTTCAGCAGAGATCATTGTGTCGTTATCCTCTTTTTGATGATCAATAGCATGAAATCAAACTATAGTAGGAGAATATTCTTGAAATTCAAGAAGGTCAACACATCTGTTAGGGCATTGTCTGGTCAAACCCACTAGCGTTGGTATGTCAAATTAATTGTCAGTTTTAGGTGTCAAAACACAATTCTTGATTTAGCCTACTAGAGTTTAGATTTCGGAATTGGGATATAGACTAAGTAGTTGAGACCTTGAAGACGAAGACTGTGAAGACAAAGAAGACATCAATTATTCTTCATCGACAAAAGGTTAGTAGGAGTTATGACTTTTATGGAAATTCTTCTATTCTACTCTCTATCTTTCGAAATAGTCGGCTACTTTAGTAGTGTTATTAATAACGATTGAGATCGTGTTCTTGGTTACATGACCATGTGTCATGACTAGTGTTTGTTCCCGCAAATACTATGGTTACAAGAATGTATGAGATAGATTCGATACCATTTGTCCATTGCAATGGTTTGCTTGCAAATCACTTGTTGGATATGGGTGAATCCAAAGGAGTACTCTTGAGCAAGAGTCCAGTGGATTACAGTTGAGGATGTCTCACACGTCTAAGTACTGGTTAAGCCCAGAACTTCCAGCGGGTCCTGTTAAACCCTAATCTGAATAGCGGACGGTTCCCGAACCGTAGGTGGAACAGAAACTCGGATTTTATCCTGAGTTCCAGAGTGTCATTTTGTACGCGTACCTACGCGAACCTGATACTCTTGGCTGTGATTCAGATGGACGGTTCGCAAACCGTCCCAGGTGAATATTCTCTGGAGTTTTCACACGGGTTAAACTCTGAACTCCTTTATCTCTTAGTTGGACTTGGATTATCACGAAAATATCTTATGTGGTCCATCTAACGGTTCTCAATGTGTCAATAAGATAAAGATTATCTCTGGTCTGTTGGATTTCTATCTTGAAGTGTTTTTGAGCTAACAAAACACTTGACAGATAAATGTTTAATGAATTCCAATTGAGATTAATCTCTATTACTTGGTTTGCAAGTTTAGGGTTTCCAAAACTTGTGGGACAAATAATTGATTTCTTTATTCCAAAGCAACCTATCTTATTGAGTGCTATAAATAGAGGTGTCTAAGGACGAATACCGCAAGCATCAAGCATACGTGAAGATTCCTTAGGGGAAGAGATCGTAAAACTCTTTTCACTTCGGTGAACGCTTGTTGTGGTATAGTCATCCTCTATTAGGTAAGCAGTTCCTCACGGGATTTACCTACGACTATAAAGACTTATCTTGAGATTTGGAAGCACAGGTAGGAGATTGAGACCTTAATGGTTGAAATCGGATTAACCTGTAAACCTTGGTAACCTGATCACGTTCTTGTCTATTACACAGTCCTTCTTTTCTGATATAAGGCCATTCAAGAACTGATACGTTACACACATGGTTTCGAAAGGAAGCAACGCATGGATGCACTCGGTGTTGTAAGACCTAGTTAGATCCAGTTGTATAAGTTTCTTAAGTGATTCTTTTTACAACTGAGGTAGAGACAAGTTGGGCATAGTTTACTCGGTTTACTTGTCAGCCCCCGCTTGTAAGTAGATTTCTGTATGACCTGGAGCAATCCGAAGGAAGTCACTTTGTGTATGTCAAACTGATAGAGGACAGTTCAAACATACAGTTGACAGTTGAGGTTGCAAAGCCGAAATTTTTGACACAAGCCTTTAACAACGGTTAAAGCAACTCCTAGGCCTGTAACGGAAGTCAGCTAGGGGAATCAAGTGCGTGACGATCTGTGGGGGATCTAGAGACATAAGGAGTGCGACAATAGCCAGTTCGCTTGGAGGGTTGGAATTGGTCTCTGCTACATCCCAGACCGAAGTCTTATAGTAAGCTAGTGTTTGTAGTCAGTTTGTACTGTGCGGTGTTCAGTCTGGACGAGGTCCCGAGGTTTTTCTACAAGTTGTAGTTTCCTCGTTAGTAAAATCTCTGGTGTCTTGTGTGCTATACTTTCCGCATTGTATTCTCTGATTATATAATTAAAGCAAACACAAGAAGTACGTTATTCATAACCTGACGTTAATTCCAAATCTTGAATAAAGATTTACAGAGACTTGTCTTTGTAGGAATTGATCACTTCTGATCACAACTCAGGTTATACAGATTTGGATATTGATTTTTGAGATCGTCCAGATCTAACCATAAGTTTCACGATCCCAAACGAAAAGTTGGTTGTATTTCGGTACCCCTGCTTTTTCAATTGGTATCAGAGCCGATAAACACATTAAAGACGTAACTGTCTGTGTTTATCGCGGCTTGTGAGCTATGGACCAAAGCGTTAGAGCTTGTAACGTACCACCAAAGTTTGATGGCACAAACTACCTATGGTGGAAGACTGCAATGACTTCGTTTTTGCAAGCCCGAGACTTCAAAACTTGGGTTTATGTCAAAAAGGGATATACACCACCAACTGTTAAAGTTAATGGTGTATCTGTCCTCAAAGACATAGCGGATTATAATGATGTGGAAACACTCGCCGCCAAGCAAAACTATGATAAGCTTAATGCTATCATTCATGCAGTTACACCTGATCTTTTCCATCACGTGGCCACATGTGAAACCTCTCACGAGGCTTGGAATAGATTAAGGAACGTAGTCGAAGGGAATGCAGCAGAAAAAGAAGCTAGACTTCAAAACCTCATGTCTGACTGGGAAAACCTTCGAATGATTGAGGGTGATACCTTTGAGGAATTTAACCACAAATTGTCTGAGATAGTGAATGCCTGTCACTCCTTAGGTAAAGCTATTCCGGAAAGGGACATTGTGAGTAAAATTCTGAGGTCATTACCCTCAAGGTACGAATCCAAAAAACATGCCATCCAGGAAGTACGCGGCTTAGATATAACAAGAAGTGACCTTGTTGCCAAGCTGAAAATCTTCGATCATGAGCGAAAAAATAAACCCAAATCTATCGCTTTTGAGGCTGTGAGCACTCCGTGCACCTCCTCTCCACTGAAATTGTCTTGGGCTAATGAGTGTGAAAACCTAGACAATGAAGAAGTGGACACTGAACTGTCTCTGATTACACAACAGCTGAAAGATCTTCTCAGATCTAGAAGAGACAGGCAATTCAGGAGTAGAAGACCCTTACCAGCTTTGAAACCTAATCCTGACCGGGATGAGGATGATCTAGCTGATGTGCAATGTTTCAAGTGTCGAGGCTTTGGACAAATGAAAGACATTTGCCCTAGTAAGGAATACTATAAAAGGGATAATGCTCTCTCCGCTCGATTCGATGATATGCCTGACCATCATGAATTCGAATTAGATCATGAAGAAACTGCTTTAATGGCAGGGACTTCAGATGAACGATCTAAACATGATGATTTGAAAAACATTTTAATTCATCAATTGATCAACAAGAGCGAGGACCTTGATCAAGAAAACAATCAGTTAAAATCTGATCTTGAAAAGGTAGAGAAAACCCTTCTCCTGAAAGATCAAGAACTTGAGAAATTGAGTGATGATCTCTCCTCAACTTTATCCCTAAAGGATAGAGAAATTGATGCCCTAAAAGATGATCTCCAAAGGCTGTCTGGTAGCTCTTGATAAAGTAGCAGCAATGTTATTTGGTCAAAAGGCCTTTGGAAACACCAATGGGTTAGGGTTCAATACTAACACATACACCAAGAACAGTACTTTCATAATGGCTGGATCCAGTCCTTCATCTAATGAAAAACACAAAGGTGTACCTGAGAAAGCTAAAACTCAGGATAAAAATCCTTCCAAGAAGTGCCAGTACTGTGGCAAATCTGGACATGTCCAAGGAAGGTGTCGGCTCCTTAAGGGAAACAGGAAAGCTGTAAATAAGCTTCAAGCCGACATGGATAGAATGAACAAAGCCCTGAAGCAATTCAAGGGAGCGTTGAAAAACGTGGAATGTTCAAGAGAAAATGACAAGGGTAAGAAAAACTCTCAACCCGAATAAGTCTCTAGCAACCACTCTACAATCAACACCCCGTGTGAGTCTAGTGCTCACACTCCAACTGCTTAACCACAGTTAGGGGATGCATCCTCACACTAAGACTTGTATGTGTGAGGCATGTAGTTGATATCAGGAATTCGTTCCTGGTATTGTGGTTGTTCAAGTCACTAGTAGAAATACTATAAAACATATTTTCAAGTAGAGTTTACTCCATGAAAATTTTGTTTCAGATTGTATTAACTCCGTCCGTCAGAGTTCAGGAGTTTTGGTTTGCGAAGCGGTTCCCGAACCGTCCATGTCGCATATTCTGGAAGATTCCCTTAAGTCTTTCAGATAAACTGAAACTCACTCCTCTTGAAAGATATATATATCTCGTTCATACATCCAGTAAGTCATAAACAAGATGACTTATCCTACAAGAAGTGTTACGAGGAGTTGTAAAAGTGAAGCTGTGAAAGTTGAGCTATGTGAAGGGATTACACGCAAGAGAAAGAGGACTCCTGCAGAAACTTTGGATTATCTCCGTAAGTTTCCTGATCCAGAGACTCATGCTATTAACTCGAGAGAAACAATTGATGGATACACACACTTGAGAAAGTACTTTCTGTATAAAATCGATTACGAAAGGAAGAAAGCTTTATTCCATGAAGACAAAGCCCAAAGCTTCAGGAAAAGTTGTGCTCACTATACATCATTGTTACGTGCTTTAACTGGCCTTTCTGAAAAGGATGCTAGGGATGCACACATCATAGATGATTTCTTTGATGAGGTCATATCTCGAGATTGTGAAGGCAAAAGTTGAGGTCATACAACTTTGTTTCGTGTCTTCATTTGAAAGTAGTTTGCCTTTTCATGCTTTTTAGAGTTTTTCAAGCATGTACTACATTATTTCATTAATAAAAATTTCTTTTTAGATGTTTATTAATGATGTTTGCAATACTTGATTTGTCTACCTCAATCTTATTGCAACACATAGCTTTTTCCATTGCATCGGTAGTGATGTAAAGTTATGTCTATTTACAAAAGTTAAGCTTTTTCTCATGATCAAGAAACTTTTGATTAAATGATTTTTAGGGTTTTTCACAAACTCAGAATCATATACTCTTTTCCAAGAGATTGGCTAAGGAAAAGAGACTATAAACAAAGCAAAACTAGATAACATTAAATTGTTTCTGTCCATGTTCGACTTTGTAAGTTGTTCTATATTGAATAACACCACATGGGGGAGAGTTCTTAACTTGAACTTGCGCTTAATAACAAATCTTTTTGGGGAGCGTGGTTGTGGAATATTAGGAGAAAAGTGTATCTATATTTCTCCATAAGATGAGAACTTAGGGATCTTCGTCAGATTTCCTAGTAATACCATCTTAAACTTGGTATGTGAGTACTTAGCTTAACCTATTCTCATAGGTTTATGAAACCCTAGTCTC